>JAUPFN010000010.1:18223681-18493681 GCA_036924255.1 Apodemia mormo
TGAGGAATGTGGAAAGGAAGTTGGTTAACAAGTCAAATACAAATTTGAATAACGTTTGAAACATTGATTCACCATAACCGCATTTCATGTATTGAACTTGATTCCAAAAAGTTGTTGTATTGTTATCAAATTGTTGAATAACTTCCAAGATATCCAGGGTTCTCCACTCTGTATCTACTTTCTGTATGTCGAGGTCATTACAAAGATGTCGAAAGTCTTGAGCAAGTTCTATAAATGTCCTAGTTTCACATTTTTTTACTTTTCCGGGGCCAATTGGGGCAATTCTTTTGAATTTAGAGTTTTTAATTGAAACCCTTTTAAGTATTGAACGACACGCTTCTCAATAAAAATCAAGAGCCCGTAAACGAAACAACTGAATGTCCTCTGCACTAAGTTCTTTTTTTCCTCGAGTATAGACGCCATAGCTCCAGTGCCATAATAGTTTTCATAAAATTTCAAGAAATTTAGAGGGTTTTGATAATCGGTTTATCGATGTTAATATACCAATATTCGAAAAATAAAGTAATCGGTTTATCGGTAGATTACACCCCGACTGATAGACGTATCGGTAGATAGTTAAAAACAAAAAACAGATTTTTCGGTAGGATTGGCAACACTGAATGCGGACAGGGGGAAACTTAATAATTCTGACTAAGATGGTTATCATTAAAATTTGTGTACATTTTAGAAATATAAAAATGTATGTATTATAGAAAACATATTGTTTTGCTATTATTTTAAAACAAAATATTATTTTATTTTAAATATTATCGCAATACCAAGCGTTTTCCTTTTTGTTCAGAGATAACTTTGAGTTTTTTTTCTATCGAGCAAACTACAAGTTATCATGTTTCTAAGTTGTACGTTTTGTCGAGTGAATCCTTTAGTATATCATTTATGAATTGCATAGCTAAGTCTTTAATATTAGCGATGCAGCAAGATATCTACCGAACGCATTTATTTCGGAAAATCACTATTCTTAGGTACCTACGTAAAGACTACTTATAATGTTAGGATAATAATTTAATTAACACAATATTTATTAACTGATAACACTTGTACTGTTTCACAATAACTTAATTATATTTAACTAGCTGCAGCGTGCAGCCCGCTGCATTATATGCAGTTTTTGGCGCATCCCGCGGGATCACCTCATTTTTCCGGGATAAAAAGTAGCCTATGTGCTATTCCAGGTCATCAGCTACCTGTGTGCCAATTTGCATTCAAATATGTTCAGTAGTTTTTGCGTGATTGAGTAACAAACATCCATCCAAATATCTATCCAAACATCCATCCAAACATCCAAACTTTCGCATTTATAATATTAATTAATTAATAAAGATTTCCGACCGGTTTCGCTTACACAAGCATTCTCAGGGTTTTTACAGTTACTAATATAATTACGTTATTGTGAAACAGTACAAGTGTTATCAGTTAATAAATATTGTGTTAAAATAGAGTTTCACCAAATTTCGACGATAAAAAGTGTACAATAATTTATTTACTAAAATTGTCAGCGGCTTCGCTGCCTATCGCTGCACTTTCTACTTATACAGACGCGTATCTACCTATGATATCTACTTATCTAGTTTGCAGGTTTAACTTCGGTGGCAGTCACAGGGTTCAGTGATCCGTTTCTGATTTGTGCTCTCATTACTCGTAGGTACTTTACGTTTAGTAAATAAATATCATCGAGCCCATTCTCCCGCAGAATAGGCAACGAGCAAAGTGAAAAACTTGAAGTCGGTACAGTACATGTTTAGATCCATCAGTATGTTGACCGGTGAAATGGGTGGTGCCCAACAAAAAATTTAGTATATAGTCAAACAATTTTTTTAACTCTTCTTAACAAAAAGTTTTTAACAAAAAGTTTTTTTAACTCTTCATCATGTTCTGTTGCATTATGTGTATAGTCATATAAATTTTTGTAATATAATATTGTCGTATACACGTTAAGTCGACATATTTTTACAATCGTCATATAATAGCGTCTAAAACAACATTTATAAAACTTGCTTAAACAACTTTCGTCGTGTAAAGGTTTTGGTAGTGGAAACTTCATAATACTGTCAATTTTGTCATATAATTAACTTTTAAACATCTACTAAAGGGATAGTAATTGTTTACAAATAGTAATTGTAACCAGTATATATCATCTTATTCGACATAAGTGTACGAGTGCAACTTGCATACATCCTAAAGTATCACAAACATGATAATACGACCGCTATATATTTAATACTTATATTAAAGGTTTATTATAACCTTGTAAATAACTTCCACCGTTTTGAAATCATATTTATCATATTAACATCTACTTATTATTTTGTACAACATGGATCGAAAAAAATGGAAAAGTATTACTAAGTAAGCTAGACGTTTATTATTTTATTATTGATCCCTAACTCAATCATGGCGTACACATTTACAATTAATACGCAGTATATATGACAGGAAGTTATGTAGTTGTAATTTACTGATTAATGTGAAGTAACTTTCTAGCAAATTTTTGATGCGCCTTTAAAATTTTAATGTTTTAATATATTTTTATTAATAATTTATTAAGTGTCTGTGTTATAACACAGTTTTAAAGGCGCATCAAAAATTTGCTAGAAAGTTACTTCACATTAATCAGTAAATTTAATTGCACGACGGTTTATAACTGGTAAAATGGTTTAATCACCTCAAAGAAAAAAGTAAAAAATACAATAAATTAACTCAGCTGTCAAAACATGATCATATGTATAATCTGTTATATTATTAATTCATGCAATGTGAGCATCATCTTTAAATGACAATAACACAACGAATAAGTTATTTAAAAGCAACAAAAATACATCATATTATATCCTATTACTTGGCATGTAGTCGAATTCACGCCGCGACAGCTATCATTAATGACTAATGTAGTCAAATCGCCGACGTGTATATGACTACTATGCGACTAAGTAGGTATTTACATGACTGTTACACGAAACTCTTGCCATCTTAAGTTGAATAAAATGGGCCCTAATGCCGTCGAGTAAACGTCCTTATGTCATTTATACGATTATAATAAGTAACATTAGGTTATCACCGGAACGTCTATTCATTGTCGTAAATGTTTGTTGGGTGATTTTCATCGCCGCTTTTGTCAACTTTAAAGAATATCGACTATTACCAGTGATAACTGGAAGTTTGGACTTAGTTCCAGGTGCTATTTTGAGGCACGGCAAATTGACTCATTACCAACAGAGTTCAGGCTGTATAATTTTTTCTTAACAAAAAAAAACAATAACTACTTACTCGGGCAAGAATCTAAATCTAATATAGGTACCTGATGATTTTAGTAAATGAAACGAATTATCATTCGACCATCGGGTACCTAATTACAAATATTAACCTACTAAGTAAATTCGTCCTACCTAGTTGTACTTATCGGTCTATTGTTCGAATTTTGGGAAGGTCCTTGTGACAGATTGGAATTGCGAAAATATGTAATTTCGTCAAATGGCGATATCGGGCCTACGAGTCAGGCTGAGCGTTCGCGGTGAATTCGCTACCGCGCAGTTTACAACATTTGCAAAAAGAAAAAGGTATTTTTGGCAACTTGATATTTATTTTATCTTTTAATAAGTTTTTTTTAGAATTCAAGAAAAATATCCCAGACAATTTTGTTGGTTTCAAAGTATTCTCAAACACCTTCAAATACATTTTACGAAAGTTTCCAACAAAATTATTTTTATATATGTTTATTTATTTAATGTTTTGTACACAATCCTCCTTATTGGTCCGGGATCCTTTGAAGATTAGACCAACTGCTGTTCTGCCAGGCAGATCGTAAAAGGTGACCGATTAGCTAATAGCTATATGTGTCACTATAATCGTGACTACATACTAGGCGGTAGAGTTCCGCAACGTCTCGCTATTTGGTATCTACCACCGCCATACCTATTCCTGCCGCAATAGCGTCAATGCTTACCACAGTCGTGTTCCGGTTACATTTTTACGAAATTACATGTTTTCGCAATTCCAATCTGCCAAAAGGACCTTCCCAAAATTTATCGCCAGTTTCAGTTTATTATGCTTTTAAATAAAAAAGCTTAGTAACTATTTAGTGCTTATACCTATATAGGTAGGTCAAATTTTACTTACATCGGTTATATTTATGTTAACTTCGGCAGACTTTAATTTCGGTATTGCTGGCGATGCCCATGTATTGCATGCACCCGTGAACGTATACGCAAAGGACACTGGGAAATACATTCATAAATTAACACAGTATAGTAACATAGGTAACTAATTTAAATTTCCCGCCATTTACCTACCACAAAGTCCTGCTAAATATTGCACTTTCCTAGTTGGTTTAGACATGCTAAAAATAGATACATAAGTGTAAAATTATTAAATTGAACTACATCACTGTCGCTATCACAATTAATACTATATCGATATTATAAATGAAAACCTAATATTTACGTAGGTATATCATTTTATCTTTACTACAATGAGCGCAGAAAAGTAGGTATGTAAATAGCTTTTTTGTTAGGTAGAGATAAGAAAAACCAGTCGAATGACGAATCCACAGACAACACAAAATAAATTGTAGACGAATCGTTCGACACTTTACAATAATGTACGAATGCAATTACACAGTAAAAGTAGTTCTTATCCATATTATGAATATTGTATGCGCACACAACATACGTCGCTTGAGTGTATAACGCTACTAAAGCATTTAGCATACACTAATATTTGTATATACTAAAGATAACACCAGCAGCTAAATCGATTTAATTCATAAATCGAATACTGATCAGATATCAGAAATACTTTATTCAATAAAACATTTTACAAGTTATTTTGACGCGTCAACGTTTTTTTTAGCTACTACTGGATCGGAAACGCGGCCACACACTGAGAAGATCCGGCGGAAGAAACTCACCGAGCCTGTCTTTTTTAAGTAAAATATTACATAATGTTTAATTGGTAAGAATCTTATTACCCGTTTTATCAGGTATATTTCCATTAGATTTAGAAATTCAGCGTCGGGCCTCAATGTACTATAATTCTAAGAGCTTTACTAGCCCAGAATTTATTAATCCGCAAGCTCAAACAAAAATACGTCGTCTCTTTAATCCCGTGATGGATGTTACTAATGAATTAATAAATGAATGGCAGTCACGTTGGTGCTGCTCACCTAAAGGACGGCATTTATATAACTTTTTCCCCTGCGTCCGGGAACGATTAAGTAAAACGTGGATAGAAATAGATCATTGTGTTGCTCAGTTCCTTACTAGTCATGGTAATTTTAAAGCTAAATTATTCTCATTCAAATTAGTTCCTTCTCCATTTTGCGAATGTTCCACCATAAACTGTAAATATGAACAAACTGCACATCATATTCTTTGGGAGTATAATCTCTGGCAAAATGAACGTAGCCAATTGCTTGATAGTATACGATGTATATCCGGGGTAATCTACTATTCCGACCTTGTAGCAACACGTGGGAATTTCCGTGCCTTCAAGCGATTTTGTCATACATGCTACTGGAAGCAGAATTAAGTAGGCCATTTTCGTAGGTCCTCAAATACCTAAATTACCGTGGTGCAATAGCAATCAGGCTTAACCTGATTGTAAACGTCTCATTTCTTAGCAGTTTTTGCTTTACCTTTACGCTGTCTCCTGCTGTAAAGGGAGGGAAACTGGATCTGTCTAGTACGCTTTTACGTCTAAACCGTTGAATCGATTTCGATGAAATTTGCCATGGACATATGAAAAATAATTAGGAAAATCCGAGGTCAAACATAAACCAATTTTTTTTGCAAAAGTCAACTCTTAAGGGTACTGAAATAGGGGATGAAAGTTGATATGAAAAAACTATATAGATGGACATGTTAATCTAAATGAATCTACAGAATGACTCGGTACTCGATTCTCGTTAAAATGAAATAATAAAATTAGGGGCTTAAATTTTGACCAATATTACTCTAAAAATAAGTGAAATGTGGATATTATACTCTCTAAGCACGCCGTACCTACGTAGTACCTACCTATTAATGTATACTGTGTTGACAGCGCGCTGCGCGACACGTGCGTCCGCGCAGTGTCCAAGTATGGCGCAGGTAAATATAGTATTCTCGGTGTACTGTATACTAAGTTTACTAAGTAGTATTTTAATATTTATTTTTAATGTTGTTTTTTCTCATCATATATGACCGTCAACTATCACGTCCTTAAATATTTAAAAGTAACTCACCAAACAGTCTGTATATTATGAACATGTTAATCTACTCGTAGCTATTATATTTGATCGAAGACTCGCAGGCAAAACTGTGCGAATCTAGCTAGTAGATAATAAAGGCATACAATTTTTAACAATAGTAACTTGTTTATTTATATTTAACGAAGAAACGGCAATTTAATTTGCAACTTTTCGCGAACTCTTATAATATGTGAGTTGTGACCATTACCTGAAACATAAGGATTCCATCCCACTTTTTGAGATCTTAACTTCAAAAACTATATCTACGACACACCAATCTACTCGCGAAGCTGCGCGAGTCATCTATTTTCTTATAATTCGTCTTTATTAACATCATAAAAAGGCAAAGTTTGTAATTTTGTGAGTTCGTGGGAAGTATTATCTGGAACTACTGAAACAATTTTGAAAATTCTGTCACCAGAAAGAAGAAAAGTCATGCATTCAGCGGAACAGCTTTTATGAGGCAAGTTAAATGTGATAAGCATAAGTAAAAAAAACAAAGAAAAAACATACCTACAAAAAATAAATAATAAAAAACACACATACATAAAACACAACAGAGCTAAACAAATAAAATTTAAATACGAGTAGCATGGGGTGTGTGTTTAGTGTTTATACCATGGCTTAAACTGGATACATACGCCTTTCAAGGCAATTTCTTATGTTGTCAACGTAGCTAGCATTTACACAGAGAAATACAGACTTACCGATGAAATAAAATCACTCCAACGGTATTCCTTAAACCTTATTTTTTTTTATTCGATATGATATTATAGCACAATGTGGCATATTTCTATTTTTTACGATATATCTACAAGCGTTTGACATTTACATACATTTGCTCATATAAGTAGGTCACACTATAAGTTTTGCGTAACTTAAAAAAAACAACACGTATAACCAAAATATTATGTTTATTGCTTTTCAAAATAATCTCCTTTACATTTTAAACATTTTTTCACGCGATCGAACCATTTTTTAAAACAGGAGGACCTGACAGATCTGAAGGCATGTTTTCTACGTGCTGATTGAACACTATCACTGCCTCTTCGAAGTTGGTAAAAGGAAAACCTCTGATCATATCTTTGATTTTGGGGAAAATACAGAAATCACAGGGTGCTAGGTCAGGGCTATGCGCAGGATGAGTGACGAGATGTACTTTTTCGGAAGCTAAAAATGAGTTTGTTTTGTTGACCGTGTGTAAAGAAGCGTTATCATGGTGTAGGAGAATGCGGCTTTTGGGTCGTCTTTCGCGAACTTTTTCTAACGCCCTGGGTAAACAGATGGTAGAATACGGCACACGTATTCTACTATTTGTTCACCCACACGGCATTAACACTCTTTTGATCTTCAAGTGGAATTGTACAGATGGGACCCGTGGCTGAGAAATCAGACGCGATAATTTTTTTACCAACGTTTGTTGGCCTGTTCTCATTTTCAAACACCCATTAACAAGATTGCTGTTTTTTTTTCGGGTTCAAAACAATAAATCCACGTTTCGTCTCCTGCGACAATGTCATAAACAGCATTAGAATGTCCGTGGTTGTACTTCAGTAGCATCTGTGAGCACCATTCCACGCGAGCCCGCTTCTGCTCCGCTGTCAGTTAGTTCATGAGGGATCCAACGAAAACAAAGTTTCCGAACTTTCAATTCTTCGTGTTAAATTTTCTGAATTTAGCTCATACCAATCCCCAATAGTCCTCGAATTGTCTCATAGGTAATCCGGGGGTATTCTTCAATTAACCGCTTAACATTAGCCACATTATTTTTGTTGATGGCAGTTGAAGGCCGCCCTTCACGAAATTCGTCATGTAAAGAAACTCGACCTCTCTCAAATTCAGCAAACCACCGCCTCACGGTGCTCATACAAGGTGCTTCTCTCCCAAAAGCATTTTGAAGACGAGCGCCACAGTCTCGCGGAGAAAGAGAACTTTTAAAATCATAAAAAATCATCGCTCTAAAATCTTTTCGACTTAATTCCATTTTCTTTGATGTGTGATAAAAAAATCATTTCCCGCCAATTGTTTTTTTTTATTACTAAGAAGATTGCAACGTTTTAAAAATATAACATTCGAAATTCAAATAGTTCCGATTAGCTAGAAGTGCAAAACTTTTAGTGTGCCACATGTACGCGGCTACACGTTTTAAGCCAACATCGTGTCTATTATGGCTCGACCGTAAATGCGTCTATCGTCACAAAGCTTCGTGTAATGACACGATAATTATCGCATTCCGGACTGTGTTTGCCTAGCGCGCTAATATATTCGGGACGATAGACGCAAGTGCGGCCACAGAATTAGTATTGTTGTGGTCTCTCGTTTATATCACGACGTGTACGTGTCCCACTCCCACAATGCCGCTAAAAAGAGTCCCAAACATCGTGTGCTAGACGTGAGCCTTTCACTTACACTATTTTTCAGTTAGGCCCGTAATGAATCACGGATGTGAAACCACAGCATTAGTATTTGTGTGGTCTCTCGTTTTACGTTTATATCATGACGTGTACATGTCCCACTCCCACAATGCCGCTAAAAGAGTCCAAAACAGCGTGTGCTAGACGTGAGCCTTGCACTTAACACTAGTTTTCAGTTAGGCCCGTAATGAATCACGAACGTTAAACCAGTAGATATCTACATTCTACACTATACATCTTAGAGTAATATTAACGCTCAGAGTGATAATTGCATTCAATGTTTCGTTCATATTTAAGCCAAAACCGTATCTATGTGCGCATGACTTTCGTGTAATTACTTGCGTTGACACTTGACACGCACACACAGACTGGAATAATCTTGCAAGCAAATAAATATTTTCCCAAAACGTTATTTAAAATATGTCTACCTCACCGGTATACAATTAATCTTTAATATAACATTAATAGTTATTTAGTATAACCTTGAAACTTACTCTTTTTATTCGGTTACGTAAAATATTTTAAATGCCGAGTCATATTTCAGATGTTCTCAAGATGATATTCCAAAGCTATTTAACCTTATATTTGTTTTTTAGTTTTTGTGCTTTTATTTGTAATTTAAAATATTTTTACCTCGCTGAAATAGATTGTTTTTCTTTCCAATAGTATTATTAGTCATATAGAAAACTTAAAACTTAGTTTTTATCCCGATGAAGTAAAATGAGTAGAATTACAGTGAAACGTTCTAGAGTTTCTCAAGATATTTTTTTTATTTCAGTAATCAAACAGCGGTAACCTACCAGCACCAAGCGTGAATAAAAAAATATGGCCAATACAAATTCTTAAAAAAATCATTATTGAAATATATTTACTAAAATATAATTGTATAATACAAATGCTATTACAAATTTGTGTATTACTTGGCGAATGCTTGTGTGTTTCATGTGTATGTGTGTGTACGTGTATGTGTGTATGTTTGTTCGAAGCTAAACTAGCTTGAACGTTAGCAGATGGGCGGGCAAGCAGGAACAATACTTACGAACACTTTGAGGTAAAAAGTAATAGGATAGGTATGCTTATTAATCAAATTATTTATTTAAATCAATTTAGAAAGTTAAAATGTATAAGCTAAACATAATATTCCTGTCTACTATATTGAGTGCTACTAATTGAAGAGAAGCTACTACTGGCTCTATGCATGACTTGAGCACCACCTATCGTGCGCAACTGTTTTGGTTCAGATCTTAAAAAACGTAATCCCCGTGCGTAATCTCCTCTAACGTTTTTAGCTGAATCGGAAACAATACAGCTCTTTGTGGCGAATTTTGGGCTTCTACGTGCTATATATGTATTGGAGTGGAGCATAAACATATTAGGAGGGCAACATTCAGCGCAGACCGACTTTACCCTACAGCGTTACTCTACATGTTTTCTTCGATAAAACTCGAAAATATTGTCAAAAAAACTACTTGACACAAAGCAAATCACGAAATAATGCCGTATGATGGCATATTATTTCATAAGAAAAATTAAAAAATGTCTTTTTGGCAGTGACAGTATTTTTAATTATTAATGATCACTGCGGCATCTATAATGCTAGTTGGAACAATTTTTTTGTCTTCTAAATGTCCTCACTATAGACGAATAAAGGCCTTGTAATATTGGTCTTACAAACTGCTTTGTAATATTTGTGCCAGTATAATGGTAAGTCCCAACACTTAAAAATTATTATAAAGTCCAGGCTATGTAATATCGCACATAAAATAGGAATGCACACGTTATTAATTATAATGAAAATAGGCAAAAACAAATACATGGTAGAATATTTTGCCCATTGTCTGGCAGAATTTTGAATACCATTCTACGTACCTAGATATTTACGATTTATTTGTTTGGGACTTTGGGTTTAATGAAGGAAGTTGCATTCTACCCGGAATGTACACACGGGCTTCAAAATCGTTCCGAAGAGTACCACAACATGGGTGAGTTGAAGTCGTTCCCAAAATATACAGCTTTTCAAAAATCAATATACCGCCGTTTTTAACAAAACAGATGTGTGAACTAAAAAATCTATGCTATAAGCTATAAGCATAGATCTTTTTCAGTTCAAACATCTATTTTTTACTCTTTTGAGCTTTAAATACCTAATTTAAGGGAAGTTTCAGGGATGGCCTGCAGGGTCAACCGTTTACAGATTTATTTTTATATCATAAGATAGCAAACAAATAGATGGGTCTCCCGATGGAAAGTGTCACCCATCGTCTATATACACCAAAGGTGTAAATGGTGCGTTGCTATCTTGTGGCGAGGTCTAATGCCACATGTATAAATTTACCGTCTACCATACCCTCCAAACCGGTACACGACAGTGACTGACGCTGTTGCGGTAGGAATAGGAAAGACGGTGGTACCAGACCCGGGCAAGACAATGCAGATCTCTACCACCTAGTAGCCGCGATGGTAGTGACTCGAATAGCCAATCGAATGCCTTTTACGACCTGCCTGGCAGAACGGCAGTTGGCCTATTCTTCAAAGGAACCCGGGACCAACATGGGGAGAAAAAAGAGATCGGATCAAACACGTGGGAAAAAAATACGGAGTAAACGATTTTTCCCAGATACGAGACCTAGCTAGATCTAATACAAAAATTTCTTGCTTAAACTATTAGTTAGTATCTTCACGCCCGTATTCCCGAAGAGGATCCTTTCACAACATGAACATTTAGCCTTTTCAACGCCAATGCCATGTTATCCACTTCTCTAGCTCCAAGTTCATTTTGTAGGTATGTCGACTATTACTCGTAAACTTATAAAGCTTACATAGCTGTAATAATTTTCCTTTTAACTTCGTTATATATACTACCGTAAATTTTTAAACATCTAGAACCAACCATTTGGCTGGTAGAAATTAGCACATTAACACTGCACAAACAGATCCCTTAGGCTACGTCCGCACAGGCAGGCGGCTTGCTTAGCGCATAGAGCCTAGCGAACTACTTTAGTAAAACGAACGTTGTAGGATGTTCGCAATCGACCGCACTACGCGCTTGGCGCCTCGCTAATTGCTTAGCGATCTATCGAAGTAAACAGAGCGGACTGTTGCAAACATTCTTTCACTCGTTTTACTAACTACGCGCTAGGTGGTTCGCTAGGCGCTAAGCAAGCCTGTGCATATGTAACCTAAATCAACTTTGTTGTTACAAACCCGCAATATTTTTTTAAGACCATCCGCACTCCACACCTTGGGGTACGTGAGAAAAATAAACATCCCCACTTAACCCTAAAGATTTTTTTATTAATATGTAGGTATATTATTTACCTCTTTTTCTTTTTTTAAATTTGATGCTAAATTACAGCTCCCTACTGCAAAGGTCTGCTTGCACAAAACTATTAGAATTAATGCAACTAATAGTATAAGTAGTTTAAAATCAATTTAAGTAGTTTGGCAAGCGGACCTAGAAGTCTGTGAGCTAAGCTGACAGACAGACAGATGGACAAATGGACAGATGTCATGGAGAAACTATAAGGGTTATTTGTTGACCACAGAACCCTAAAATTGTTCTTCAATTAAAAAGTTCAAAATCAGGTGAATATTGAACACTTATTTCCATCCCTTTGCAGTTTAAATTTCAGCATAATATTTGCGTAAAACCAATCTTTAAGTGAGAAATGTGTATTTTAATCATACTAAAAATTTACAAAATTTATGTTCATTTTTTATTTTTACAATCTAGACGACAACCACCCTACAAGTAAATCCTATTCCATAAATAATAATAATAAATATTCACGGGACAAATTACACTTATTGATCTGACCCCAAAGTAAGCAAATTATTGGCTTGTGTTATGGGTGTTAGTCAACGATACTAATACATAGAAATACATATATAAATACTTGTACATACATAGTTCATAATAAAAACCCAAACCCGGAAACACAAACATTTATGCTCATCACACAAATGCTTGTCCCCGTCGGGGATCGAACCCGAGCCCCGTCGATTGCGCAGTCAGGGTCGCTAACCACTCGACCAAAGGGTGTTTTTTTTTTATAGAAGAGGGGGTAAACAAGCTAGAGGTGCACCTGATGGTAAGTGATCACCGCCGCCCATGGACATCTGCAATCTCATCTGCAAACCAGAGGTCTTGCAGTTGCGTTGCCGGCCTTTTAAGAATAAGTAAGCTCTTTTCTTGTGGTCATAAAGAAACAATATAGTGGTTATTTCTAAAGGATAATATTGAGTATTTCTAAATGTTTTGTCAATCAGAGCAGTGTATAATTCTGGTATTATGACACTTCAAAACTCCTAGACCCTCCACATCCAAAGCTAAAGATCACAACTGCATTGAAACAAAGCATTACAATTGATGAAACTAGACAATCAAGTTAAGCACTGGATTAATTATAAATAACACATAACTATTAGCTAAACATTCTTAAATAATACTACAAACAAATTTCATAATTCATTTTATTGTAAATTTTTATATGCACTATCAACAATCTTTTTTAAAACAACAAATCTTATTTCTAGTGAATCGAGCAGTAGATTTCTTACACACATACAAGTAAAGTGATTTAGAATCTGGTCAACTCAACATCAATCTACTGCAAACTTTACGCCATACATGCCGTTAGTTGGGGCCCCCTTTGAAGAAAAGACCAACTGCAATACTGCCCGGCATGTCGGAAAAAGGTGATTAATTACCTATTTGTGTCACTACTATAGTGACTACTAGGTGGTAGGGTTTCACATTGTCTCAATGGTACCACCGCCTAAACTATTCCTGATGCAATAGGATCAATGCTCTTCATTGTCGTGTTCCGGTTTGGAGGCATTTCACTACACTTTTCGCCGTGTTGGTCCCGGCCTCCTTTGAAGAATAGGCCAACTGCCGTTCTGCCAGGCAGGTCGTAAAAGGCGACCGATTGGCTATCGAGTCACTAACATCGTGGCTACTAGGTGGTAGAGCTCTGCATTGTCTCGCCCGGGTCTGGTACCACCGCCTTACCTATTCCTACCGCAATAACGTCAGTGCTTGTCGCTGTCGTGTTCCGGCTTGGAGGGTAAGGTAGCCGGTAAACTTATGCATGTGGCATTAGACCTTGCCACAAGATAGCAACGCACCATTAACATCTTTGGTGTCTATAGGCGATGGTTGACTCTTTCCATCAGGAGACCCATCTGCTTGTTTGCTATCTTATGATATAAAAAAAAAAAAAAAAAACATGGACAGCAACGCACCATAAACATCTTTAGTGTCGATAGGTGATGGTTTCTCCTTCCAGGAGAGCCATCTGCTTCTTTGCTATCTTATGACATATAAAAAAATACATTGTAGATAAAAAAAATGTGTATGGTATTCAGTCATCTGGTGAATCTTTGCAGATAAATAAATGGGTGCACCTGTATTGCTGAAGTCATTACATCCAAGATGCTATATTTCTAGATAATTGCTTGCGAGATGTCTTTCAGATGTGTTACTTCCATATTTCTGACTTTTTTCATGTAATCACTTGCACTTAAAGGCATTAGCTGCAAATTTAAAACAAGCAGCATACATTATTGGACTTTGTAGGATATGTTACTGCCTACATCATATTTATTTGTTAAGTTTGTAAATTTTCTTCATTAGCTATAACAGGATTAAAGTCTTCAGGCATTTCATTCATGACTTTAGAAATTTGCATAGCCACAATTGGATTGTCTGCACAGATGTCAGTAGCTTTATATGGAGGTAAAATTGTCACATTACCAAATATTATATTTTCACCTGATTCAGAAACAGGTAATAAATTTAATCTTAACCATGATATTAATTTTACTTTCCTATCTGAATTGTCAATATACGCTGTGCTTGTACATTCTTTAGATGGAGGTTTAGATATCCCCATGGGAACTGCTTCCGTTAGATCCACAACAGCATGTCCAGGTATTATAGTAGTCTGAAATGATGCATCTTCATTTGGAACTAGGAGAATTATACTGAAAAAAATTTATAATGTTGAATCACCAGTTCTAGACAGATTCATATACTTCATTTCACAATGGAGTTTTTCTAAGCGGCAGTAAAGAGTGACCTAATATGCTACAATCTATTATTTTTGTGAACTTAACTGGCCTTAACACGACCCTATTGACCTAAATGAATTTTTTGCCATATATAGCCAATCGTAACTTGCTTGTTTAAACTACAAAGATATAATTCTACTCATTTTATTTTCTGCCGTCAATGTCAATGCTTGCCACTGTTCTTATTTAAACGGCGGCCACATTGTTATAAACAAGCCCTCCACACTCCACTTTTTCCCGTGTTGGTTCTGGGCTCCTGTGTAGCATAGACCAACTGCCGTTCTGCCAGGTAGGTTGTAAAAGGCGACCAATTGGCTATGAGAGTCACTACCATCGTGGCTACTAGGTGGTAGAGTTCTGCATTGTCTCACCCGGGTCTGGTACCACCGCATTACCTATTCCTGCCTCAACAGCGTCAGTGCTTGTCACTGTCGTGTTCTAGTTTGGAGGGTAAGGCAGCCGGTAAACTTATGCATGTGGCATTAGACCTCACCACAAGTTAACATCTTTGGTGTCTATAGAAGATGGTTGACTCTTTCCATCAGGACACTCATCTGCTTGTTTGCTATCTTATAAAAAAAACATTGGTCTCCACTCGTGGTTTACAACAGTGTAAACACTTGTTTGCAACAAAAATTCATTTAACCTTTGTGGACGGACGCCCGTTGTAAACTGCGTGTGGATATCCACTGTGTAAACGCTTATTGTAAACCACACAAAGGCAATTGTCGGCAGCCATTGGGTGCGCATGTATGCATGAAAATGGCATTTATGTGGGAAAAAGCAGTTATCGCCTAATTCATTGACCTGTATAGGGAACTGCCTTTATTGGGATCTATTTTCCGAAATTTATAATTTTCCGAAGTTAATAGTTTATATCATAAAATATTTTTTGGTTTATATTATAAAAAAAGTTTTATTCTTTCCCTAAGCCAATTCTTCATTCATATTTGACCGCCCCATTGGTCGAATGGTTAGCAACCCTGACTATACAACCAATGGGGCTTGGGTTCAATTCTCGACGGGAATCTTTGACTAAGACCCATATCACAACAAAATAATTTGCTTACTTTGGGGTCAGATAAAAAAGTATCTTCACGCCGGTATCCCCCGAAAGGGTAGACAGAGGTACAAAAGTGCACCCACGATTATCCAAAGATACTTGGTCTCACAATGTGATAGATGGCAAGCCTATCGCCAACCGAACACTTTCCAATCCCGGACAACATTGTTTTTATCAGAAATCTGAAAAAACACTTTTTTGAATTGCCTGACCCAGGAATCGAACCCGGGACCTCATGTGGTAAACTTCAACACTGGACCACTAGACCACAGAGGCGGCAAATGGGTTAGATCAATTAGTGTAAAATTGTCAAGAAATATTTATTACTAGCTGCAGCGAGCAGCCCACTGCATCAAAAAAGTTTTTGGCGGATCCCATGGAACCACCCAACTTTTCCAGGATAAAAAGTATTCCAGATCATTGTCTACCTGTGTGCCAAATTTCATTCAAATCTGTTCAGTAGTTTTTGCGTGTGGTAACATCTAGCCATCCAAATTTTTGCATTTATAATATTAATACAGATTATTATATTATTTTTAGATTATTATATTCTTTTCCTTTTTCCTTTCTTTTACTTGCGCATACAAGTGCTAATGCTAATCCAACTTTTCAAATTAAGATAGGTAAGGAGCTATATTGCAATACGTGCTTCCAAATAGAGAGTCGAAAACACACTGAGGTGCAGACATGTGTAGGTAATACGTATATTACTCAGATGATATCTTCAAGATGTGATGACATATTGCGTATTATGCAACGAAAACTAACATCACTCCATCACCCGCGCATTTTCTATCTTTAGTAGAGTGCGAGTGTGAGGAGTAATGAAGTGATATTTGATGCTAAGTAATGTTCGTTTCTGGAACGTAATTTCGGATTCTGTCTACTCAAATTGACTTCGCGCGTCGCGCGGAAGAGTGGGACAGATAGACATTGTTCCACAAGTTAGATAGAGACACGACATAAGGCAAAGACAAGAAACGTTCATGACGGGTTTTAAGCCGTAAGTTTTTATGAGAAGGTTTATTTTTATTTAGTCGGGTTTTTAGCTATGATCACTTGCATTATTTACATTTTTTTCCTGAACAGAATCAGTTGGGGCAAAGCAATTCGTACGCGTGAAAAAAATTCGAAAAAAACGTAGTTTAAGTTACTCCATATCACATCAGCTATCTGCCAGTGAAAATCCCGTCAAAATCAGTCCAGCCGTTCCAGAGTTTAGCTGGAACAAACAAACAGACAGACAGACAAAAATTGTAAAAAATATTATTTTGGTATATGTGCCGTGTATGCATGTATGCAGTTAGTAAAAAGCGATTATTTTCAAAGTCAAAGTCAAAGTCAAAACTTTTTTATTCAAAATAGGATTAATGTTAACCTCTTTTTGAACGTCAGATATTAAATAATAGATAACATTCAAATTTTGACAAGACAATTTGTACATCGTAATATATATATACATATATATATATATATATATATATATATATATATATATATATATATATATATATATATATATATATATATATATATATATATATATATATATATATATATATATACACAATATGTATAATACTAGTTCATTATATACAAACATTAATCCAAGTAATAAAAACATGTCAACTTAATTGAAATTAGAACAATATTATAACAATCATAATTAAATTATAATAAACCAATGTCAATCCTATCAAAATTAAATAATTATTAGAACAATTACTATTAATAAACAATACCCGTCATAACTAGATAACATTAAATACAACAATAATTATTTTAAAAAAAAACTTACAACAATAAAAATAACAAATAATTTTGTAATTACTTGGTCCAGTCGTCTTCTAAATAATCATTCAACTTGTAATAAGCCTTAGCCATTAATTTTTGTTTAATGACAGTCTTGAACATTTTGTCAGGTAATTCGAGTATGTGATTTGGAATTTTATTATAAAATTGTATACTGTCCCCCAGAAATGACTTTTTTGTTTTTGTCAATCTAAATTTAGGAACTGCAAGTTTATCTCTTTGACGCGTGTTATAACTATGGTTATCAGAATTTTTATAAAATTCAGTAAAATTTTTACGAACATACAATATATTTTCATAGATATATTGACTGTAAACCGTCATTATATTTATATTTTTAAATACGTCCCTCAAGGAATCTCGGGTACGTAAATTATAAATAGCTCGAATAGCTCTCTTCTGCAAAATAAATATACTTTCTATGGCTGCGGCTCTACCCCATAATATAATGCCATATGACATGATGCTATGAAAATATGCAAAATATACAATTCTAGCCGTATCTACATCTGTCAACTGACGTATTTTCCTAATTGCATAGGCAGCTGAGCTTAGTTTATTTGATATAATATTGATATGATTAGTCCACTGAAACGAAGAATCCATTGTGATGCCCAAAAATAGAGCTTTGTCTGTAATTTCTAGCTGTTCTTTCCCTAAAAAGATTTTCGTT
This sequence comes from Apodemia mormo, assembly GCA_036924255.1. NCBI lineage: Eukaryota > Metazoa > Arthropoda > Insecta > Lepidoptera > Riodinidae > Apodemia > Apodemia mormo. The sequence continues at coordinate 18,241,963 of JAUPFN010000010.1, forward strand.
GGGACTGAAATAACGTTAGGAAGACAAAATTTCATGCATTTTGTTTTTTTTGCATTTAATACCAAATTGTTAGCAGTAAACCAATTCTTCAACTCCATGAGCGTATTTTAATATTACAAACAGACATTCCAATTTTATTTATTTGTATAGATTTATTAATCATCAAAAAAAATCAGTAGGTACGGTCAAACTAAGACCTTCTCATATCTAAAACAAATATTCATCATTCAAATACATCCTGTGCTAAGAATTTCATATCAAGGTTTTCAAGTAATATGATCTAAATAAACTTTTTCTAACTATAAGCTAAATGTATTACGGCAGTGCAACAAGTAATACGTTTATTACGTATCACTTCAAGTAATAGTACAGTTGAAGTACAAACGTTATCAGATCTCTAGTAGTGTAGTCTAGGCATGGCACATTTTACGCATCACTGGTTATATCACTCGTTATAAAATAATTCACTTGTCATACCAGTTATATGCATCAAAACAGTCTGTTATATATAATGCGTTCATGTTTAATAAACATGAACGTCAGCTGTATGTAAGAATAAACTGTCAATAGCACCTATGTATTTAATACTTCTTTATAGTACCGACGATGAACAGTATAAATTTAAAGTATATACAATTATAGTAAAACATTTCATACATGAACAAAATTTGAATATGAATAAAAAGAGTCTCATTAAAAACCAAAACATACCTGTGAGTCGAAGGATCAAAGGAGTGAATATAACCTAAAAGTGATTGTTGTTTAATAAGATTTACTTTTACAAATTTTGAAACAAGTAGTGCCAGAGACGAAGCCTTATATTTCATATCATTGTAATTTCCTGATGAAGAGTTTATCGCATCTTTATCCATGTTTTCATCCATTTCCATCATTGATATCAAAGAGTATACAAAACTCTTACGTCCAGTCCACAGAACATATATAGTCACAGACCAATTAGAGTACTACGTGTACTAGGTAGTTCATCTTGTCTGTGATCTTTGGATCTGTGGGGACCAAGGAACTTATATACGATATCTGGAATTACTACGAAGCAATATTTGAAAAATAAAATTGTACTTTATCTCGTTAGCAATAAAGTTGACATTTGCTTCTTACTTAACAGAGGGGAAAAACGTTCTGAGCGAGACAACGACATGAGTGGATGTTATCCCTTTCTTGCAATTGCCAGTGTAAATAAAACTTTCGGATGGCAGATTTTTTATATATCCGGTAACCGTTAAATCCCTTTTATTCATACATGTTTATAGATACATTAGCATAAAATGTATTGTAATTAACATATTGAGTTCTTAAATGTGCTTATTTTAATTATTACGTAATTATTTAAGCAATGTAAAAACTGTTTTCTCAAATCAGTAGAATTAGTAGTAATTTGTAAACTATGCACGGCCACACTCAGGTGGCCGTACGCTTTGGCGCGCTTTATTTAAAAATATAGCTGATACTTTTTGCTTACTGCTATAAGTTTTTTCTGTTGTAAAATGGTGAAAAATTGTAGCGTTAAATGCTGTAATAGCGAAGCGTATGCTGGTTGCGGAATTTCATATTTTGAGTAAGTTTTTTATTGTATTTACAAGTTTCTTAAGTAGGGTAGCAATAATAACACAAAAATTCGGACATGTGAATACAAAGAAATTACAATTCAATCTAACATTTCATAATACGTCCCTAAGGAATGTCATCGTAATTAAATAAGAACCTACTTTACGTAATTTTGTTATTTAATACTAAAATCATTGTGTTGTAGTGACTAAATACATTACCTACATACTTTTTGGTAGTAACTGTTAACTAGTAGTAGATACCTAACCTCTTGTTCATTATTTTCTTGCAGGTTCTCAAGAAATGGGATTCTTCGACAACGGTGGATTGAAGTTGTTCCATTTAAGAAAAAAAATTCATATTACAGTTTAATTTGCAGCCGTCATTTTAAATCCGAGGATTTAATAATCCATAAGATAAGATCAACACTGAAACCAAATGCTATTCCATCTATATTCCCTGTTGTAAGCTTAATCATTTAGTGTTATTTAAGATATTTTTTAATTAAACATACAAACGTAATACAGGGTCATTGCGTCGGTAACGCGACCGCCTCTAGTATGCGACCACTTGAGGGCCTAGGTTTCTTAATTAAAGATAATAGCATTTTTTCATGAGAAAACAATGAACAGTAAGCATTGAATATTCAATGAATAATTATGTAACAAAAAAATCATAAATTTAAACCTATCTGCTAAAGCTGAAAATAGTGCCCGAGTTCGAGTGATGACTTAATGGTGTGTTTATGTGTCGCGTATTGCAATAAAAATACCACACCGTATATATATGGGTGTATACATATAAGCGCACAAGATAAAAAAACACAAAATGAAAAATACCAGTTTTTTAGGATTACTTTAAGGAAAATTTACTCCTTGTATAATGGAAAATTTACTCGGGTGTATAATAGAGAGGAAAATGACGTTATCAAATGAGGCGATTGGTATCAAAATCAGTCAAATCCAAAATCGATGGTTTTTAAACTATGAATGGGGTAGTGTTTGCCGTCATGTAAGGTTTAAATTAATGATATACAAAAATGGCCAGATCCATGTCATTTATAAATAAAACCGGTTTGAATAACAACTTTGGTATCAAAATTAGTTAAATCCATCGTTATTGACATTCAAATGTGTCCAAATCCAAGTGAGCCAATCAGCGTCGAGTATTCGCTACAGCGGGTCGGCCATTACGCATTCAGTCTTCACTGTTCATGTATTCCTGACGTTGACTAGTGTATCTTGTGAATTTTAAGTTAAAAAATAACAGTATAAAATGGAAGAAAACCAAAACCAAATTGTTGAAACACCTCCCAATTTGTCAAGAAAGCCTTTGCAACAAATATCTTCATGGAAAAATAACAGAGCTAAACTTTCTAGGTAAGTGAATATTCAAAGAATATAATATTATTTGATAGTACAAAGGCTCTCAACATTTGGAACCAAAATAACGATCTTAGTCAGTAAGATCGTTATTTTGGTTCAATAGTTTAATCTCAATGTGTGTCTTTAAATTTTGGCATACTTATTGTTCTTTTTATTTTGCTTAATATATCCACATAATTTATATTAGTAGGTAGTACAAATAACCTACTATTTATTTATTACAGTTTATCGTTTTATATATTATTTATGATTTTTCCAAAACTTTGAACTCATTTTAGAATTTACTACTAGTCTATCTGAATAGTTCCCTAATTTAAAAAAGATGTATTTAATTTAGGTAATATAATATTTGTTTTCTCGGTTTGTCTTCATTTATCTTTTATTACAGATGATAAACTTCTTTCTTTAATTACAGATATTCACCTAAAGCGCCGCCAGATATAAGAATTAAATTTCACAATGCTTTTTATAATTCAACGAATAAAATAGATCAAGACAATTTTATTCTTCAACATATTAAAACATCTCCAGTACATCTCCGTCGGCCTAAATCAGGCACAGATAATAAGAAAAAATTCAATATTATATATTGTGGCCGACGCAGAAATGCCTTGGTACCAATATGCAGAAAAACATTTCTAGGCATTTTAGGCATCAAAAAAGGAAGAGTAAATGGTGTTATTAAGCGCAACGTAAAAAATAATGGAACATCGGCATCTGAAGGTAGAGGAGGAAATCGAAAAGAAATTATGTATGCTAATATTAAAAAATCAATTAAAGGCTTTATCAAAAAATTAGTGCCACTTGAAATTCATTATCGTCATAGTAAAATAAAAAGTCGGCAATATCTTACGTCAAATTTAAATATAAATAAATTATATAAAATGTATATCGCGGAAGCTGAAGACCATTTGAAAAGTGTTAAGGCGTCTTATTTTCGGCGAATTTTCAATATCTCATTTAATATTGGTTTTGGTACTCCAGCAACAGACGTGTGTTCAACATGCTTAACGCTTAGTGAGCAAATAAAGCATGAAACTGATATTAACAAGAAGAAAGATCTGATGATTTCGAAAAGAGTGCATAATGTTAGAGCGAAAGCATTCTACAATTTACTGAAGGAAGAAAATGAAGGCTTACTTACTTTAAGTTTCGACTGCCAAAAAAATCAGCCCATACCTAAAGTATCTGATCAAATTGCATATTATTCGCGACAACTGTATGTTTATAATTTCACGATAGTACTTGGTAGTTCAAAAAACAAACTGAATAGCGACAATGTTTTCATTTATACGTGGACAGAAGATATTTTACCGAAAGCCTCCAATGAAATCGCCAGTGCGGTTTTTCACTGTCTATGCTCTAATATTGAAAAATACGAAAAAGCAACAACAATACGATTAGTGGCCGACGGATGCAGTGGTCAAAACAAAAACACTTCAGTTTTGGGAATGCTCTGTAAATATCTTATGGATTATGCTCCCGAAAGGATAAAGGCTGTAGAATTACTTTTTCCAGTAGTTGGTCACTCATTCCTACCACCAGATCGTGTTTTTGCTCAGATAGAGAAAAAGATAAAAAAGAACGATGTTATACCTAACCCGCAAGGTTACCACGACATATTTGAAGAACATGGAACTGTTTTAAAGTTGGGATCAGAAGTTGCAGTACAGGACTGGAAAGGGGCGAGTACTGAAATACTAAAAGGTACGAACGCAATGCATTTTTCAATAAAACAATGTAAGCGGTTTTTCATCAAAAAGAACAAACAAAAGCTAAACGTATTAGTACGGGCAGAGGAATCTTACAGAAATGCATTGGGTTCGTACAGAAATATTTGCAAGAAGAATAAAACAGTCTAATAAATCCAAACAATGTTCAAACCAATGTGTCGATTAAAAAAGAAAAACTAGACGATGTCAAAAAGCTATTGAAAGCTCACTACGGAGAACAGTGGGAGCAAATACCGGATCTACAGTACTATAAAAATGTAATTCAAAGAGCAAGTCATAGTCTAGTTTCTTATTCAAATGAAAGATGCGAGATGGAAGAAGAATTATTACCCGATTTTCTTATTTAATACCTACTTCCTATTACTTGTGGGAAACAGAGGAAGTTAATTTTTAAAAAATAATAAAAATGTGTATCTAATTTACCAAAAAATAAATACCTACTCTCTTAAAAGTTTCGTTCGTGTTTTTTTTATTTCGTCTTTGCATTTTGTAATCAAAGTTTAGAACCTATGGCTGCCACTTAGGTCATTTACAAAATTGGCTTTATCCACAGAAGCAACATTCATAAACCGTCAAATCCATAGATATCACAATCAAACTAAGTCAAATCCATACTTTACTATCAAACTTGGTCAAATCCAATCTTTAAATCGTTATTTTGTATTTTTTTTCTATGGGATGCAAGTTTTTTAATATTGATATTTGTTTAAAAACCTCATATATTTATGTTGTCAATTTTTTAATACCCTGAGATGTTGCTATGCAATAAATACAAAAACTTAAGAATTTTACAAAATTGTCTAAAACGGATTTAACCAACTTTGATACTAATCGTCTCAAATATTGCTTGACAATAATGTAGTTGTCAACCACAACAAATTTAGTAGAGTTATATTCAGAAAATACGGTCACTTTTATTTCTTCGAATCCCACAAATCCCGGGACAGCGAGTGATAGCTCCGTTATCATCCGCGCGGTGACTAATAGCTAATGAGTCTAGTCACGAGTTCAGCAAATCACTGTTTGTAAATAATGAACTTTAACAGTGCCTATAAAGGATAATTTGAATAAAAATGATATCTATGCGTGAGCGTCCGTATGACTATAAACATGTTATAGGATAATTAGCTCAATATTTAAGTACCTAATTGTTTTACACATTTGGTATTAAAATCAACTACTGAACACTCTCCTTTAGTATGTACGGTTTTTATCAGCCAAATTCAATATAATTTACAGATGTGAAACGAAAAAACTACTTGTTATTAGTCTAGATGATTAGTGTTTAAAATTAATATTTGTTTTTTATATTATAAGAAAGCAAACAAGTTGACGGCTCTTTTGATGGAAAGAGAAACCATCGCGTTTAGACATCAAAAATATAAATGGTGTGTTCCCATCCGTGTAGCGGGTTTGCAATGCCACATGCACAAGTCTGCCAGCTACCTTACCCTCCAAACAGGAGCACGACAATGACAACTAGGTGGTAGATTTCTGCATTATCTCGCCCGGGTCTGGTACCACCGCCTTATTTATTCCTGCCGCAATAGCGTAACTGCTTGTCAAAAAGTTTACTTAACTCTTGACAAGAAATAATTTCACTACCATCGTGACTACTAGGTGGTTCCGCAACATCTCGCACTGGTATTTGGCACCACCGCCTTACCTATTTGCGCCGCAATAGAGTCAATGCTTGTCATCGTCGTGATCCGGTTTGGATTGTAAGGTAGCCGGTAAACTTATGCATGTGGCCTTAGACCTCGTCAATACATAACAACGCACCATTAACATCTTTGGTGTTTATAGGTAATGATTGTCTCTTTCCATCAGGAGACACATCTGCTTGTTTGCTATCTTATGATATAAAATTGACATTATTGCTGCAGGAATAGCTTCTGCGATGGTAGCAAATACCCGGGCGAGACGTTGCGGAACTCTACCACCAAGTAGTCACGATGGTAGTGACACTTATAGCCAATAAGTCGCCTTTAACGACCTGCCTGGCAGAACGGCAGTTGGCCTATTCTTCAAAGGAGCATGAGACCAACATGGAGAAAATGGACCATTTTAGGAAATAGGCATTTTGAAAATGTTGTATATTTTGGGAATTGGACATTTTTAACTTGAACGTTGGAACCGGAACCGAAGTGTTTTATCCAGGACCCTGTCAGTAGACTGGCATTAAGACTTTGCAATATTTCTCACCGTATCCTCTAGGTTTTATTGATTCTTCAGTATCGCTGGACTGCTTCACTCGAACAAATTTTAAAGCAATGTAATGTAATTGTCATCTGTCCGTAATTAATGCATACATTTTCTAGAAGAGTATTTTGATCTTTTATCTGTATGTATAATGCTCAATTCGGCAGAAAGATCACACATGCAAAGATTTTTTTACCACACTTTTTACCCGCGAAACAGCTCAGTATGAAAACAAATTTAGCTATTTATTTCAGTTACATATCAAGTAAAATTATTCTAAATTTTATTATTTTTAATAATCCTATTTTACGCTCTAACACATTAAGATGGGCCGCAGCTGGTCAGGGTGCTTCGCAAAAATTCACCTAGATCACTTTGATACATTTTATATAAACTCTCGTACACTATGCCGGGCCAAAGTGCGGCAGATTTGCAGAGCGGAATTGAGCGCACACAATTTTCTCCGTGTTTTAAGTATGCATTTACAAAATCAGAAATTACGAATTAAATAAAAATAAATTACGAAATAAGAACGATTAAAGGCCACAAAGAACTAGCCTTAACATGCAGTTCGGCAGTTAACTGTACACAAAACTAGTCAATGTGTTGCGGCCCGGCACGTTACTAATATGCTAGCATTTATAGTTGCAATCTGGCCCCCTCCACCTCACTACAGCCTGTCGTAATAATACGATATCATTAGACAAATCACACGAATTGATCTAACCCTAAAGTTAGCAAATTATGGGTGTGAGTCAAAACAACATATTATGAATGTGCATTTTCCTTCGTCAATAAGAGCGATAACAGACATTGTTAACCTACACGACTTTCAAAAATTGATAGCCGTGGGTACTATCCAGGACTTATCGTAGCTGTCCATATCAGTTCTATTCCGCTTTTTTAGAATGAAATTGTCCTGTTGCACAAATATGCATGGACACCCTAGTAGAAAGAGACACACTCCACTCATGTCGTGGTACTCTTCGGAACGATTTTGAGGTACATGTGGACCTTCCAGGTAGAATATAACTTCCTTGGTGGGGACAGGGCACAGAACATAGAAATATGAATAATATATAGAAGCGAAATAACATTCTATAGCTACTTTAGTTATACAAATATCGGTAGAATCGACATTGAACTAAGCGACATTTCTTTATCTCTTTTTTACAAATTGTAATTTGCATATGCAAAAAGAGACAACGATATTGTGTCTTGCTCACTTTCGTATAAATTAAAAGTTAAGCAAGGAAGTTATATTCTACCCGGAATGCTTACACGCGCTTCAAAATCGTTCCGAAGAGTACCACGACATGAGTGGAGTGTGTCTCTTTCTACTAAATAAAGCGCCAATCGCCATATACAAGTGTTGCCATGCGTAGTTTGCAAATTACTACTAAGTAATTCTACTAATTTGAGAAACAGTTTTTGCATTGCATAAGAATTACGTAATAATTAAAATAAGCACATTTAAGAACTCACTATGTTAATTACAATACATTTTATGCTAATTTATTTATCAACGTGTATGAATAAAAAGGATTTAATGATTACTGAATATGTAAAAATCTACCATCTAGATAGTTTTATTGGGAATTGCAAGAAAGGGACAACATCCACTCATGTCGTTGTCTTGCTCAGAACGTTTTTCCCCTCTGTTAAGTAAGAAACAAATGTCAACTTTATGAGTAACGAAATAAAGTACATTTTTATTTTTCAAATATTGATTTGTAACAATTCCAGTTATAGTATATAAGTTCCTTGAAGTTAAGTAATTGGCAATTCTATAAACGTGTCATCGACGCCATATTATGTATATAAAATAGTGGTACATGATTTGTCAAAATATTAATTTAGTTTCGGATAAATACGATTTATCAAGTAGATATCAGTTTATTAAGTGCCATATTCTCCGTGGAAGTTAATAGACTATTAGTCAACATGGCTTCGTGTTGTATTTTGCAATGTGGTCTAGTGGTCCAGCGTTGGAGTTGACCACATGAGGTCCCGGGTTCGATTCCTGGGTCGGGCACTTTAAAAAAAAGTGTTTTTTCAGTTTTCTGAGAAACACAAAAGTTGCCCGGGATTGGAAAGTGCCCGGTTGGCGATAGGCTTGCCACCTATCACATTTGTGGGACCAAGTATCTTCGGCTAATCGTGGGTGCACTTGTTGTACCTCTGCCTACCCCTTCGGGGATATGGGCGTGAAGATACTAATATCTATTCTAAATTGTTGTATTTTTATATTGTCTTATAAAAGATGTTCGTGTATTTTACGATTTCTTTGTAAACATCATTTTTTTGATTCCTACAAAATACGACTAGTGTTGGGGTATTAGATTTGTCGATATTTAATTTCATTAAATTTTAGGTTCCCCAGAAATGAAGATTTACACAGAAAATGGCTAGATGCCATTGGCATTGAAAATATCAATCCCCGACATAAGAACTGGTTGGTCTGCTCACTTCATTTCAAGGAAAGTAATTTTAATAAAACACTGGATGTAGTCAGATTGCGTGACAATGTCATTCCTTCAATTTCTCTGGTAAGTAGGTAATGGTAATTTCTTAAGTTTTCATAGTATGATATCCTGTGTCTTTTACCTATCTGCAGTAATCAGAAAGCTCGATTTCCTTCTACCACATAAAATATGATATGATGTTTGTCACCTGTATAACCCTAACACACAACACTGATTGTACCTAGGTATGGATCATTTGACAATAATTAACATATTAAAATTCGTATTAATTTTTTTAACAATTAACAATTGTTATTTATATTATCAAATACTGTTAAAAGTTGTTTTTATTGCCACTAAAGAGTATAATAGGGACTAGTATTTGTATAATGAATAATTTCAGTATTTATTCCTTTTGTATATTTTTAATAAGTTTCAGTAATAATATAATGAAATAGGTATTAAATGCTAATAAAAAATGGAATCGTCATTAAGAATAGTGACATCTGTTTGTCTGTTTGTGTAAGTGTTATTTTGTGTTTGTTGTTGTCGATGTTTTTTTGGTCGCTACCTTGATAGCTTCACATCTTCTGCCTAAGCTACTGATATAATATATCAAAAATAAATAACTATTAAATATAAATTTGATTTAACAACATACAAGTTATCAAATTTAACAATAATTTCCATGCATAATTGTACCTTTAAGTTCTGCTGATGACTTCGGTTTTTTGTTTATTTTTATTGCTAAGAGCCTTAATTAAAAGATTTAAAAATTATTCAAAGTGATCATAAGTTAATTAAACATTTTTAGTAGTCCTAATTACACTTTCAGTTTTTAGACAATAATGCCGACCTAAATATTTTTAGCCCGCTAATAAGCAGAAAATAAATGTTTTGTGTGAAAGGCAGAATATACATGAATCAACTCGGACTTTAACATCATCAGTACTAGCATCCATTCATGTTCCCGTGATAAAGGAAAATGTAAGTAAAAATAAGTTCAACATGTTAAATTACATCTGATTATTGTATAATATTTGCAAATTAATAAATAGGTAGTGGTTACGTCATACAACTAATTGCAACATCGATGATGATTCATTTTATATATAGGTGTCATGATGCATGCGGACTTTGTTGGCCGCAACGTTGTAAATGAATATTTTAAATACTACGTTTTTTTTAAATATGTTCATACCTAAAATTTGGAATGTAAATTAATATTGAAATGTGTAAATTATTATATTAATTCTAATAAAATTCAATAAATTCTTTAACCATATAGTAGATGTTATCACTTATGGCAGTAATATTAGGTGATTTCAATACAGGTAAGTGTTTGCAAGACTTAGATAATATATTTTTACAAATGTTTAAATGTTTATTTCTCAACTTATTTTACACTGATTATATAATATTACATTGTCCGGCGCATCCTTTTAAGCAGAAGTGCTTGTGTCAGGATACACCGCTCTTCCAGAACATCATTAGCATTTGTGTGAATTAAGTAATATACGTGCCTATTGCGTGTGTGTATTTATGTATGTGTATGAGTCTGTACGTGTATATGAGTGTGTATGCGTGTACGAGTATGTTATGTCAGCACGGGTAATTGTAAGTACATGTGTTACATCAATCTTAGGACTAGCAGTTTCTAACAGACAGATACATCAGTTAATAGAGTTGTCTTATATTATCTTGCTAAAAATAATTGATTCAACATCGTCATAAGACAGTGACTTAAGCCAGCCCACTAAAACCTCTTTAAGGTTGTAGATGGTTAGTGGATAAATATTTAACTTCTTATTAAGTTTGTTATATAGTAGACTAATTTAAGAACTGTCTATTGGCAAAAAGTGTTTTTACCGTTGAGTTTTTTAAAATAGCGTCCTTCCTTCTTTTAACTTTTTGGTTATTATCATATGTAATCAACCTATGTCTTTTTTGTATGGCATAAAGTATATATAGTTTTCTAACTGATAGTAACTCGCACAGTGAGTATAGTTCAGTTGTGGAAAATCTACTGGTTTTGAAATGCATTACTTTTAATAATGCTCTTTGGGCTCGTTCTACTTGCAACATTTTAATTTTAGTGGCACCACCCCATACTGGTATACAATAGCAAATAATTGATTGAGCTAGCGCAAAATAGATTCTATTTAGAAGTGTATTGGATGCAATGTCTCTTAATTTTCGAAAAATCCAACTTGATGATACCAGCGCTTTGGGCATACCCAAAGCGCTGGTATCATTTTTATTTATTTTCGTAAATTTTAGTGTTGATATCTATGATCTCAAAATAAATCATATGATGTGAATGTGAAATATCCTAAACAATATTTAAAAAAAAAATAACATAGCTTTAAAATTGAAAAAGAAATAAATTATTTAAAAATTTCGAAAAAAACTACGTATTACTTATGAAAAAAAATATATTAATATTTATGTAAATAAATATTTTTGTACTATAATATATGTTGTTTATTTTTTCCGTATGTATATGTTTACCAATTATATAAAAAAATATAAAAAGCATAAGCGATGACCTATGCTTTTTATATTTTTTTTATATAATTTTTGAATTAAAAATCCTCGACTAACAAATACATATTTTTCTCAAAGTGTCGTATTACACCTGAATTATTTCGTAGCTTAACCCATTTAAATTAAACAATTCTCATACCAGTTTATTGCAGTGCTCAAGACCTCTTAAAAAATATACGCTTTACAGTATCTGATTCAATCCAAGCAACGCATAAATCATTTTTGTGACCACGGTCCACCGGAACGAACTCGGAACGTGTGCGCGTAACGGTCCGTGTTTTTTTAGAAAAAAATGCGAAAATGGCTGGTGGTGTGAGCGGTCATTAAAAACTAAAATTAGAACTAATTTGTAACTAAAATGTAACTTTGTGTTATTACACATTTTAGCTTTGCTTACGTCGATAAAAATAATGAGATTCAGCGTTGCCTACAAAGGTGGCTCAAGAAAATGTATGGTAACGCATAAGAATGATAATTATATAAACAGAAACACAAAAAATATTGCAACGTCATGAAAATATCGTTACAATAATCAACCTTATTTTTGTACGCTATGATTTAATTCTATTGCTACTATTGCTCTGCTTTATCGACGACAACTCGTAAAATTATGTTAGGCCCTTAGAAATATCCCCTATAAGTTAAGACGTTTTCGTGACACGACGCATGCGTACGTTGACTGTGATTGGACAAAATAAGACCACATATCCATTTCTATTCTTATCTTATTAGCCACTTTTAAAGTCGTATTCTTGAATCTGTTTATTTGTGATCGAATGTCACAAAATAATGAATTTACGTTGACATTTTGATTTGTCAACTCGATCTCTCTTTATCAATTTACTATTTGTTTGAGTCCAGGGATCGTTTTTATTTGAGTTTTAAATTGGTAGGTAGTACTGCAACCATGCAGGTGCTGATGCGAATATAATCACACAACAAAGACGTCATATATACTGACGTATGAAATTGTCGGAAGTGTCCTAGAACCTCAGAATTAGTCAACTAAAGCACAGAATACTGGAGACTAACAGAAGTAAATCTAAAGCCTAATTATTAGTGAAAATACTTTAATTTATTTTATTGTCTAGCTTGATTAATATAAAATTTTATTTACTATAAACGTTTTAGTACGGACCTACTTTCCGTTTCAATATTTTTGGGAACGTTTTAAGCGTTATCAATATAGGTACTAGTAAATTATGTTTAGATTTTGTTCTTACATATCAAAGATCACCTCTAATACAATAACATATTTTTTGGTTGAAAATACGTAAATCAGGAAACAACGTTTATCGATAAAACATAAATGTTACTTTCTGGACATCCTTAATAATGTTAACACGGCAGCCATATTATGTGTGTAAATGACACGTTTTTTCTGTAGCTATTTCATGTCCATATATTATTTAGAGGTCAATGGCACAGAACAATTAACAATATAACTGACAGGGGAATACCCGAAACTCGAAAGATAAATGAGCCGTATTACGTGAACTACTCCATTTTGTTTTCATACCTTTTAGTACGAGTAACGAGGTTTAATTTTAATCATTATTATCAATAATTCAATTTAAATTCACGTTCAGTTCAATAATACAATCATCATAGTAAGCTGATTACTTTGTGCATTTAACAATTGCACTTGAATAAGGTGAAAATTGTGATTTGCAGTTGAATAAGGGTTTAGAGTTTAGACTATTCAACTATTCAAAAATCAACTGATATTGTTTTGTTTCCCATCTTGTATCCAATTTTTTATTGTGATTCATTAGCATTACAGTTTATTTACGATACAATGTTCCATGAAATTTACTGAGTTTTATTATATTGATTTTAGAAAATAATTATATTAAAACTTTGGAAAAAATGGCAAAAGCGAGACCCAACAAGTGAGTATCTATATTTGTCCTACTATACATCTAATAAACGAAGTTTTTGTTTAGATATTCAAAAATAGAATTACTAATACTAATTAAGTAGCCACTCAATGAGAATATTATGTAAAAAAATCAAGTCTTATCATACCTGCTTCATTAACATTGTTTTAGCACTAAATATTTAGAGATAGACCTTTTCACAATAGTGACGAATTGTCAAATGGAGATGCCATTGTGTTTTGTTAAATCTGGTTAAACCTCACCTAATAGGAAAAGTGTCTGAATTTCACAGAATTTAATAACCTAGTAATATTAATTGAAGACTTACACTACTCAAACATAAAATATAATTTAAACCTTTTTGGACACAACAAAGTTTTTTGGACTAAAGTCATGTTGGAAAAACTTTAAAAACAACAAAGAAAAATATCGACACGCAGGGATTGAACCTGCAACTGTCTCCCTAAAGCCGGGACATTCTACCACTAAACTAGTGTCGACAGCAGGTTCAATCCCATGTCGATATTTTTCTTTGTTGTTTTTAAAGTTTTTCCAGTTTTCCCAAGCACGGGGTGAGTACTATAACACGAAAATATAGTCATGTTAATCTAACATCTATGGTCCTAGTAGTAAACCTATAATCAGGGCATTAAGCTGGTGTTGATATAGCAGTTCATAAGGTAGATATATGTATGAAGGTACCTTATGTACTTGCATGTTAGTTTTATTGTTGTCTTTATGTATGTAAAATTCTTAAGTTTTAAAATAATATAATGTAAAATTATAATGTGTAAGAAGTTCTGATGTAGCTTTAATAGGCGAAACGGGTTGGCTTTATAATTATTATTAAAAGTGATTGTGATATAAATAAAATATAAATCACATTTGTGAAGCAGTACAAGAGTTTATGTTTAAAAAACTAGTATGACAATTTTGTATTGAATTTCAAATTCATGATTTAGCTTGCTGAAATTGCTGCTTACAGCAGAAATATTGGGTAGTAAAATACCAGTTTTTTAATTTAACCCAGTTAAATACTGGTAATGGTAACCTAAGTCACAATCAATTACTGAAACCAGAGAAATTTAACTAGTTTCTGAAACCTGTATATATCTCTATATATCTCTGAAATTTATTGAAAAATCTTCCAATAAATGCAAAGCTTCGTGGGATTTAATTAAAAACACATTCCAGAATAAAACAAATATACAAGAAATTGAGAAAATTAGAGTGAACAATACAGAGTATACAAAATCCCAATCAATTTGTAACCTATTTAATGATTTTTTTATAAACCAATCAAAAACAAGTATTAACAATGACAAATTCACAAACACGTCAAAAATACTTGGGTTACCTAATAGCAGTAAAACTATGTTTCTTACACCAGTAGATGAGCATGAAGTATTTAAGATCATAAACTCCTTAAAAAATACAAGTGCAACTGGTTATGATAATATTAGTACAGAACTACTCAAAAATGTTGCTGCTGTAATATCAAAGCCGCTCAGTCATATTATTAATTTGACATTTTTAGAAGGGAAGTTCCCACAACGACTAAAAAAGTCTATAGTTAGACCAATACTTAAAAAAGGTGATCCTTGCGATATGAATAACTATAGACCCATTACATTAATTCCGATTCTCTCAAAAATTTTTGAAAAAGTTATGTATGATAGACTTCATAATTACTTACTGAAATGTAATATATTAAAAAATAATCAATATGGATTTAGAAAAGGTAGGTCGACAACCTTAGCATGTTTTGAACTGGTAAAGAGTATAACGGAATGCCTAAATACAAAAAGTTATCCACTTTGTGTATTTTTAGACATGAGTAAGGCATTCGACTTTGTTTCTCATAGAATTCTGTTGGCAAAACTTGAAAAATATGGTATAAGAGGGAAATCATTAGAGTGGATACAAAGTTATTTAGAAAATAGGAAACAGTGTGTAGAAATTTCAAAAATTTCTGGGACACATAAAAAAATATATACTTCAAATTATAGTTGTAGTGACTGTGGAATACCACAGGGAAGTGTTTTAGGACCCTTGCTCTTTTTAATTTACATTAATGATCTTCCAGAGACTATGCAACATGAGTCATTCTTATTTGCAGATGACACTACACTCCTCATTAAATGTAAAAATAAAAATCACCTAGTAAAAGAAACAACTGAAACCTTACTTAAAGTTTCGGAATGGTTAAAAAGTAATAATTTAAAAATTAACTTGACTAAAACAAAGATAGTTGAATTTCAAACATGTTATAGCAATAAAGTTCAAAAATCAAATATATTATTTAACAATATAAATATAGAAAATACTGAGTACACTAAATTTCTAGGAATATTTATTGACAACCATTGCAATTGGAAAGCGCACATTGATTCTCTTTGCAAAAAAATTGACAGATTTATCTATGTTTTGAGAAGAATAAGAGAAGTAGCCAACTTAAATGCTGCATTGCTGGCATATCACGGATATGTCTCATCTGTATTGCAATATGGAATCTCTATTTGGGGAAACTCAGTTGATTTAATTAGGATTTTCAGAATTCAAAAGAAATGTATACGTGCAATATGTAATGTTAATCAACTACATTCATGTAAACCCCTATTTAAAACTCTTAAAATACTACCTTTACCTTGTCTTTACATACTGTCGGTATGCGTATTTGTAAAAAAACATCAACATTTGTTTAAAACAAATGCTCAAGTATTAGGGAACTCATATTTTAGAAACAGTGAGAAGCTACATGTGCCAAGCCAAAGACTAAATATTTATAAAAAAAATGCATATTGTATGGCAATTAATATATACAATCATATTCCTGATAGTCTAAAATTATTACCTATAAATATATTTCGCAAAAAATTGTTTGATTTACTGTTAAATAAAACATACTATGATATTAGAGAATTTTTAGCAGATAAGATTAAATGTTAATAAACAGAAATATAAGCTTGTACAATTTACCTTGAAATTTAAATGTAATAAAAACTGAACGGCAAATTTTGTAAAATGGTAAATTTTTTGTAAATTGTAAAAATTTGGATTGAGCATAAGATCATATTTTGTAAATTGTAAAAACAACTTTTGATGTGAAATAATTCTAGTAAATTGTAATACATACAATGAAGAATGTTAACTAATTTTGATTATTAACACTCCATATTCTCTGTGAAAAATAAAAAATACTAGTGAAAGAATTACTTCGATACGTCAATTAGTTTCCGATTTAGAAGTAAAATAAGTTGAACCGCACGACGCTGGCTGCCGTTGACGCTGTGACGTCATCTCACAACACGCTCAGTCTAGTTCGCTCGGCGGACGGCGCTCGCGGTCGCGCGCCCGTGTCGTCGAAATTACACCTCAATACTTTTCCAAAAAAAATATCCAATCCAAATACTAGGAAATCATGAGTTGTGCCTACTGAACGGATCTGGACGAAGTCTGGAATAAGTCATAGGCTCCTTTTAATTCTGGGAAAATGTACAGTTCCCGAGGTATTTATTTAAATTAAGAAGAACGGTACCTATACACGTACATATACCTACGTCCTACGTACCTACCTATAGCTACAAAACTAATACATATTTGTTGTCTTTAACGTAAAAATTTAATGGTAGGTAGGTACTTCTATTATTTGAGTTGCATTCTTTCATTACGACATTAGTTGGGTATTTTGTTTTGATAAAATAATTTAGAAGAGATAAACTATTAAGCATAAGTAGTAGCAAGGAAAGTTTTCTTACCTTTGCATTTTTCTTCCTCGCATTTCGGCGCCAACGAAATGACCGCCCCGTTGGTCGACTGGTTAGCGACCCTGACTCCGCAATCAACGGGGTTCGGGTTCGATCCCCGACGGGGACAAGCATTTGTGTGATGAGCATAAATGTTTGTATTTCCGGGTTTGGGTGTTTATTATATATATTCTGCTATTTATATATGTATTTCTTTGTATTAGTATCGTTGACTAACACCCATAACACAAGCAAATATTTGCTTACTTTGGGGTTAGATCAGTAAGTAGCGGTATTTCTCGGGAACACGTCGAAGAGGGCCGGATCAAGCTCGTGTCTGAACTCGAGAATCAACTAACTGATGTCTCAGAATGGGGTCGTCAAAACCTTATTACATTTAACCCCAAAAAGACGCAGCTCTGTGCGTTCACCGCAAAAAAAAACACCCTTTGTCGTATCACCTCGGTTCGAAGATACTCTCCTGACAGCCTCAGCCAGTATTGGAATTCTGGGAGTCGACATATCGAACAACGTTCAGTTCCGCGGTCATTTGGAAGGGAAGGCTAAACTAGCCTCCAAAAAGCTTGGTGTACTCAGTAGAGCAAAGCAGTACTTCATGCCAGCCCATCGCCTCCAACTTTACAAGGCCTAAATTTGACCTCACATGGAGTACTGTTCTCACCTCTGGGCTGGAGCTCCTCAGTACCAGCTTCTTCCTCTTGATCGCATTCAACGTAGAGCGGTTCGAATCGTCGACGACCAGGCTATTTCTAATCGGCTTGACTCTTTGGCGTTACGCAGAGATGTAGGCTCGCTCTGCATCTTTTACCGTATTTATCATGGGGAGTGTTCCGACGAGTTGTTCGGACTAATGCCTGCCGCTAAATTCTACCATCGGACATCGCGTCAAAATTTAAAGTTCCATCCTCACCACCTCGATGTCTGGAAATCCACAACCGTGCGCTTTTGTCGACACCTTTTGCCTCGCATTACTCCTTTGTGGAATCTATTACCCTCGGGGGTGTTTCCGAATGGATACAACTTAGGGACCTTCAAGAAACGAGCTTATTCATTCTTAAAAGGCCGGCAACGCAACTGCAATACCCCTGGTATTGCGGATGTCCATGGGCGGCGGTGATCACTTACCATCAGGTGCACCATCTGCTCGTTTGCCCCCTCTACTATAAAAAAAAGTGTAATTTGTCCCGTGAATATTTATTTATTTAATCACTATTTGTTGATAAATAATGCGCAACCATTAATCCATCTATTTTAGGTAAAATATCCGATTGCCCTTTTTCGAATCCTTCATCCATTTTATTAATCAAATAATATTTACTATTAATAGACTATTAAAGTAATACGCTGACGAAAACAACAAAATACTGCGCAAGCTATTACACCTTACTATAGTATAACCGCTGGAGACTTGATTTGATACTGAGGCGCGGCGCGTTGTGTCATGACGTCACAAGCGGTCACGTGGCTGTTAGCGAGACTTGATATTTTTCGAAACTTTGAATGCCTATAAAATCAAAACTACTAGGTATTTTTTACTACAACAAAAACTAGTGTATTTGTATACATACAGGCTTTACTGAGACAAAATTGCAAGCGATTTGGCGTACCTAGTAACATTCTTCATTGTAATATGTGAAATAGAAAAAAAGAAGCCCGCTGAGTTTCTTCCGCCGGATCTTCTCAGTGTGTGGCCGCGTTCCGATCCGGTAGTAATTATAAAGAAATCGACCTAAATTAAAATGTTTGCACGCCATATTATGGTAGAATATGATGGTCATTTAATTTATTTTAATAACTTGTGACACCCATATTCTTGCAAATAAATATTTTTCATTTCATTTCATTTCATTTCATTATATTAGTCTCTTTATTTTTGGTCATTATTTTTGGCCGTCTCGTTGGTGGAGTGGTTAGAGACCCTGACAATTGCGTAATCGACTGGACTCAGGTTCGATTCCCGAAGGGGACAAGCATTTGTGTGATGAGCACATTAATGTCTGTATTTCTGGGTTTAGATGTTTATTATGTATGTAACAGTATTTATATACCTATATATTTCTTAGTGTTAGTATCATTGTGGATATTACTCTTAACACAAGCAAATAATTTGCTTACTTTGGGGTTAGATTAGTAAGTGTAATTTGTCCCATGAATATTTATTTTATTTATTTATTATTATGTGACATCTATTCAGATGAAGCATTTTATTTGAATGAAAGAGAATGAGCACTGGTTTACAACCGAGATTAAACTAATAATGAGGTCCTTGGTTAGTTTAATGTTCACCTGGGATAAGAAATTGATTTATTCTGGTCTGACACCAAGAAAATTGGTAATTTTTTTACCCATTGTTGGCCTGGGCCCTTTAAATAATAAATTATCTGTTGTTCTGCCAAACAGTTCTTATGGGGCCGAATGATTGGATATGCAACTCGCTACTGTCACGTCGTCATTACTATGTGGTAGACTTCTACATTGTCTCTCCCGGGTCTGATACCACCGTCTTACCTATTTCTGCTGAAATTTCATTATTAATTGTCACTCTCGTGTTCTGATTTGGAGGGTAAGGTGGCTGGTAAACTTATGCATGTGGCATTAAAATTCCGCTGTAAGATTAGCAATGCAACATCTTTGGTATCTATAGTGATTATTGTCTCCTTCCATTAGGAGAGCCATCTGTTCGATTGCTGTCTTTTGATATAAAATACAAACAAAAATTTAAAACCATATCTTATAGTTTAACTAAATATAAATATATAATTAAAATATAATTAAAGTATAGTTAAAATAAATATATAATTTATATTTAAGTCAAAATAAAAAGACATTAGCCACAAACTATATTTAAAGTTTAAATGAATTTGCTAAAGAAAATTAGACACTAAATTATATGTTTGTTATCTCATCTAGTTAATTAAACAGTGAAAATTTTCCTTTTCATTTCTCAATTTAGCTATTAGATATTGCTATTTTCTTAAATTTAATTTTGTAGATATAATATGCAGCATCTACAAAATATTTATTACTTTTTACAGAGCGGGTGTAATTGGAGTAGAACTGCCAGAATGTCCTGTGTGCTTGGACACTATGTCTGCACCCATTTTTCAATGCCAGTCTGGTCACAGCCTTTGTCATTCATGTACGCAGAATTTACGACCCTCAATATGCCCCATATGCCGCCAACTAATGACGGAAATGAGGAATTGGCAACTGGAAGACTTGATTTCCAAAGTATGTTTTTATTTTAATCTTGGTTTACCTAATGATATTACAATATAATCTTTCTAAAAGTAATTTTCTGGACAAGTTACTTCCTAGTTTTTACTGTACATTTAACTAGCATCAAGTATTTAGTTTCCACACTTTCTAGGTTGCAGTTCCATGTCCTAACAAAAAATTGGGATGTATTTTTACCATAATATCATCGGAGGTAGAAGATCATATTAAGGAATGTATATTTCGTGAGATGACTTGCCCCCTTGGCTTGGTATTTGGCAAATGTTCTTGGTCAGGTATGTAATCTCTTAACTATACCTATAATATTTAAAATTAAGGTTCTCAAGTCTTGAATTAAATTGTTCGTTTTTTGCAGTTTTAAATTTTCATTTGTGTCCATTTTACTGTCTTCCGATAGAAATGTGTGTGTTTTACAGCATATATTATTGGAAAAACCGATAAAATGCTATTTATTTATTTGGTTCACCAACATTTATTAAAATATTACAATTAAGTAGGTACTAAAGCTAAATACAACAATTTAGAACTAATTGAATAACTACTTATAGATAAACACAGAAAGTACATCATGCATTAAAAGCGAAAGTTAACAATTGTTTGATTTTTCGCTTACGGAGTTGATAGACACGTGTCAGTGAGTTTGTTGTGTATTAAAATCGCGTTAAGTTATTGGTTTACTAACATATTTGTGGCCCTTTGGGCTTTGTAAATATGGGGAACCATTCCCCTGGCATCCCACCCGATATCCAACATTCTTTAGATTTATTTTCCCCCAATGACACTACGTCACCTGCTGAAAAAAGTGCTCCAAAACGTTCGTCAAATGAAGAACCAGAACCAATTAATACTCCTAAGAGAATAACTAACCCGGAAAACCCTTCTCCATCAATCTCAACAGTATATACACACCCGTCCTTACAATCACCATATATGTACACTACAGATGACAAAGGCCCTTTTATAGTGCACGTGTCACGGACAGAATCAGACCCAGCATCAGGCTTAACTCTACGTCCTATTAAAATTGGCCTATTTCTAACCCGTAACAACATTAGCAGTATAATTAAAGGCGGCGTCAAGAGTGTAGGCAGGAATAGAGTAGCCATAGAATTCAAATCGGCAGAGCAGGCAAATAGTTTCATGAAAAACTCAGCTCTTACACAAAATAATCTACTAGCTATTGTTCCATCGTACAATGTTACACGCCTTGGCCTTGTCCGTGGTGTCCCTTGTGAATGGTCGATGCAGGAATTTGTTGAAGCGGCTCAGCTTCCTGAAGGTTGTAGTATAATTGTTAAAGCACGTAGGCTCAATAGAAAAGTCTTATCAGAAAATAGTGTTCAATGGGTCCCTACACAATCTGTGGTAGTTACATTTGCAGGCCAGGTTCTCCCCACCAACATCTACTGCTTCTATACCTCTTTGGTAGTAGAAACATACTTTTTTTTTTTTTTTTTAAAGGGCAATGGGCCCACCTCTCGTTCCCACCACTGTAACTTCTGTAAACCAGAATCAACAGCGGCAACCGTCCTGATAACCTCTGAGTTGCGAGCTCAGGGTGCCCTGAGGAAAAGCTAAGCTGTCTTGGATCCCGCAACGAAATTAATCAGAAGTATATAGGAGGAGTAGGAAAATACATCCTGTTTCCCTCCCTTTTTAGCAGGAGACAGCAAAATGTTAAAAGCATAAAAATTCTACGAAATGAGACTTTTACAATCAGGTTAAGCCTGATTGCTATTGCACCACGGAAGTTTGGAAATTAGGGACCTACCAGAATGGCCTACTTAATTTTGCTTCCAGTAGTAAGTGTGACAAAATCGTTTGAAGGCACGGAAGTTCCAACGTGTACCCACAAGATCGGAGTAATAAATTACACCGGATATACATTGGATACTATCAAGCATTTGACGACGTTCGTTTTGCCAAAGATTACACTCCCAAAGAATGTGATGTGCAGTTTGTTCATATTTACAGTTTAATGTAGAGCACTCGCAAAAGGGAGAAGGAACTAATTTAAACGAGAATAATTTAGCTTTAAAATTACCGTGGCTAGTGAGAAACTGTGCAACACAATGATCTATTTCTATCCAAGTTTTACTTAAGCGATCCCGGATGCACGGGAAAAAGTTATATAAATGCCGTCCTTTAGTTGAACAAGACCAACGCGACTGCCATTCATCAATTAATTCATTAGTAACGTCGATTACGGGATTAAAAAGGCGACGTATTTTTGTTTGGGCTTGCGAGTTGATAAATTCTGGGTTAGTAAAATTCCTAGAATTGTAATACATTGAAGCCCGACGCTGAATTTCTAAATCTAATGGTAAGACGCCTGATAAAACGGGTAAAGCTTCGGAGCTTACAGTGCGATATGCTTTGCATAGAAATATTAGTGCTAGACGCTGATTTTGAAGTAGTTTGCGCCGGATCGCACCACTCGTAACTTTATCAGCCCACGCTGAACAAGCATAACAGATACAACCTAAATACGTGGCGTTATAAACATACTTACTTCCTACCATCCAATGCCATAATTGTTGTTGCTTCGGACATATTAAAACCCAATGTAGGTCTAAACCAAGATGCTACCGCTGCACCTAAAATCACACTGGCGATGGCTGCAATGTCGAGGAGTCTTCAGCTACTTGTTTATTCTGTTCTGGCAATCATTTTGCTATTAATAAAAAATGCAGTGAACAGTCTAGACAAAAGTCTATTAAGGTTGTCATGTCCCAACAAAATATCCCCTACATAGAGGCCTCTGATCTGTTTCCCCCAGTGCGCAGGTCTTACTCTGAGGTAACAACTACCCCCTATTCAGTCCCAAGCCCCTATGTAAATGACACCCAACAACTTCACCAGAATCAATCTGCATCACAACCGTCTCTCCAACCTAGATCCTGCAAGAAAACTGTTCATCTCCCAACCTGTCCAAAGCTTGCTCAAACTAAAGGCTATGATAGACAGGCCCATAATCTTATTTCTGCAACCCCTAAATCCTCTCTGCTAAATGGCTCTGCCCTCCTCCCAAGTGATGAACTTAACACTAACTCTATTTCACCTAATGATAATCTGATTGAACTAGTCCTTGACATATTCAGCAATCTTGTGCTGAAATTTAATGACTGTATACCGACCAACGTTGCTCACAAAATTGTTCACTTAGCTAATCTAGTCCGTCCTTCTGATGGATCTAGTTCACCTCCTGCAATGGAATTGTAGGAGCATTGTACCGAAAAAACCAGACCTGACTTATCTCTTAAACAAATTTCACCCCGTCGTTGCTGCCATCTCGGAGACGTGGCTGCGTCCGAGTTCTTGTTTCAGAATTTCGGGCTATGCCTGTCTCCGGGATGACAGAGATGATGGGTTCGGCGGGAGTTGTCTCCTTGTCAACAAATCTTTTACTTTCTCGCAAATACATCTCCCTGTACACGGTGGACACATTGGTGCTGTTGCTGCTAAAGTAATGGATATCAATTTTCTTTCTATTTACATTCCCCACCCAAATCAAAACCTCCTACCCGAACTTGCCTCTATTTGTTCCTGTATTCCTCATCCCAAAATTATCTTAGGAGATTTCAACACACACCACACATCTTGGGGCTCTTACCACTCAGATTCTTTCTCCCCTTATCTCTTAGATCTGTTTGATAGTATTAATGTCTCTGTTATCAATTCGGGATCCCCCACCCATAGAGTATACCCAAATCAAAACCCTAACTCTGCTGTAGATTTAACAGCTTGTTCCCCTAACCTAGCCCCTATCTTACACTGGAGAACACTACCTCACACACTAGGTAGTGACCACTACCCTATCGTGATTTCCTTTCCTAACTCAGTTGTTCCTGTCCCTGCCCCTGAACTACTCTTAAAATATAAGCTGCTTGATGTAGATTGGAACCGCTATGCAGAGGAAGTCGATAATAAAATTAGAAGGTTAAATTCTGAATCGATTAACAATGTTGAAAGGTCCTACAACAAGTTTATCCAGATATTATTAGAGAGTGCTGATGCTATTTTTCCAAAGAAAAAAAAGGCTAAAAAACTCTTGCTATCTCCACCATGGTGGGATAGTGAATGCTCTGCCGTTGTTAAAAATAGGAAGGAAGCTGAGAAATGTTACAATATAGCCATGACCTCTGAAAACTTCTTGAAATATCAAAAAGCTGCAGCTATGTGTAAAAAGATTCTATATAAAAAAAACGGAGTGGCTGGAAACGCTTCTGTGAGAACCTAAACCCTAGAACTTCTTCCAGTCAAATGTGGAAAAGTGTTAAAAGGTTCAGGGGTTCCTTAATTCCAGACTCTTCATCGACCAATGACCACAGCGCTTCGCTCAACTGCTTTGCAGATTCACTAGCTCCCCCATATGTTCCAAACAGAGATTTCCTGTTCACCTCACCTTGTACTGGTAATCCTGTTTGCAATACAAACAAATTTAATCTACCCTTTTCTCTAGCTGAATTAACATGTGCCTTAGATGGACTTAAAGACACTTCCCCAGGTGAAGATGGCATCCCATTCTCCTTTCTAAAGAACTTAAATACTTTTGCTAAATCACATTTTTTAACAATATTCAACCTTATATTCGTTTCTGGAACAATTCCTAGTCCTTGGAAAAGGCAAATAATAATACCCATCCTTAAAAATGGAAAAGACCCCGCGAACCCATCTTCATACAGGCCTATCGCTCTATCTTCAGCCCTATGTAAAATCCTTGAACACCTAGTTAAAAACAGACTTGAATGGCTTGTTGAGAATAATCAGATCCTACCAAGTACACAATTTGGTTTCCGAAAAGGCAAGGGTACCTCTGACAGCCTAAGCATTCTATCTACTGACATACGAATTGCCTTTTCTAATGAAGAGCATCTTGTAGGAGTTTTCCTAGACATCTCATCAGCTTACGATAATGTTTATCTTCCGCTACTCAGGCACAAGATGCAGCAGCTGAGTATCCCCGAGAGGATTATTAATTTCATTTGTAATCTCTTCATAGATAGGCAAATTATCATTCGGCATCAAGGTCTTCAAATTGCCCCCTTGCACATTTGGTCAGGGCTTCCGCAAGGCTCTGTTCTAAGCCCCCTTCTTTTCAACTTTTACACATTCGACCTCGACCAATGCACTAACCCCTTTGCAAATCTCCTTCAATATGCCGATGATCTAGCTCTCTCTTAGAAGCATCAGCCTCCCTTAACTCTGCCCTTTATTATCTCAATGCCTGGCTGGATGACCATCATCTTCACCTTTCCGCCTCCAAAAGTTGTAGCGTTGTTTTTACTCGCAAAAGAAATATCCCTATGCCCACACTTGTTTGTAATAATGAAACAATCCCAATACGTAACTCTGTCAAATTCTTAGGGGTGCACCTTGACACTAAGATGTCAGGCGCAACTCAATTTAATTATGTTTTGCAAAAGTCGGAAAAAGGTGTCAATATCCTTAGATCCTTATCAGGTGTATGGTGGGGCTCTCACTCTTACTGTCAGAAGCTTATTTATGATGCCATAATACGTAGTCATCTTGACTATGGATCTTTTATCTTTGAGCCCTGTAATAAAATTCCCCTTATTAAATTGAACTTGCTACAAGCACAATGTTTACGTATCATAACAGGAGCGATGAAATCCTCACCCAAAAACGCACTACAAGTTGAGTGTGCTGATCCCCCATTAGGTCTCCGTAGGCAATGTATCTCTGATAGATTCTTGTTTAAAATTTCTTATTATCCTAATCATCCATTGTTTTCTAAACTAGACACACTCAGTCATAAAATGTCTACCTCCCGTTATTGGATCAATAAAGAACCCACCTGCTTAGTAAAAAGCTTTAGTAAGCTGAGGTCTTTGACATTCCCCATATTTCAAGCTTATATGGATCCCTTCTTCAAATGTGATTTTGAGGCTCTGATTTACTCCCCTCCAGTCATATTGGATATAGGTATTACAAAAGGTGACCCTAGTGCCAACTCTGCCTTTAATGAGTATGTGCTCCAGGAGTTTTCAGAGTGCCTTTTGATGTTCACAGATGCACTCAGCAATCAAAAGGTGACTATATTGAATCTGCTGTCTGGATTCCCAAATACAAAGTTGTATTGTCATTTAAAAGTCCTCCTACCGCAACTGTATTCACAGGGGAAGGAATTGCCATTTACGAAGCTGTCTCATATGCAGAATCTCATAATATTACTAAGGCAGTTATATTCTCTGATTCCAAAAGCTGTTTAAAAGCCATTATTGGAAATCAGTTTAGATCTAAAACTAAACACCCTGTTATCCTACTTATTAA
The DNA here is from genome assembly GCA_036924255.1 of Apodemia mormo. NCBI lineage: Eukaryota > Metazoa > Arthropoda > Insecta > Lepidoptera > Riodinidae > Apodemia > Apodemia mormo. The sequence goes on from JAUPFN010000010.1 coordinate 18,269,039, forward strand.
AGAGCTTCTATGGAAATCTAAAATCCGTGGCTTAGAAATCACTCTATGTTGGATTCCTGGGCATTCCGGTATTAAAGGAAACGAGGAAGCGGATAAATGGGCAAAGGAATCTATAATGTCAGGTTCTCTTTTACATTACAAATCTTACTCCCTTGACTTAGTGTGTCATGCAAAATCTCTTTTAAAAGAAACTTGGAACTCTGACTGGCAGACATCTAGGCTACAAACCGGTAGATACTATGGTTCTATCCAACCAACAATCCGCCCTAAGCCATGGTTTTTCAAATTTCGTAAAGGCAGCAAAAGAGCTACGTCAACTATCTGCAGATTAAGACTAGGTCATGCATGTACTCCAGTCTTCCTTAATAAAATTCACGTGAGAGACCATTCTATTTGCAAATGCGGCTTGGATGAGGGTTCTCCGGATCACATCTTTTTTAGTTGTCAAAATCACTCAGTCTCTCTTTATGATATTTTACCTGACTTTATACCTCGCCCTATAAATTTCAAATCCTTACTGTGTTATATTGACTCCCCATTTATCCAACTCTTAAACAAATATATAGACTACTTTGACATTAAGTTATAATATCTAGCTCAGTGTAATTATATATCTGTAGTTATAAATGTGTATTGTGTTTGTAATAATTAACAATGTCTATGTTGTGTTTGTGTCTCCAATCAATGTGGTTGTTTCAGGAGGTGGCAAATATCCCAATAAAAGTGGTAGTAATCGCTCACTGCTAAATAATCACCAACATACAACAATACTCCAACGTGTCTTAGTCACTACGTAGACATTGGCGAAATCCCATTGCCCCAAGCAAAGGGCAAAAGCCATTATATAAATAAAAAAAAAATAAAAAACAATTGTTTATTATTAATATTACTCTTTTTGTTTCTGGTTGGTAACCTCTTAGCAAAACGTTGAAGAATGGACACCATTTTTAATTTCCCTGTACATACGTAAATAAGGAAGATTTTACACTGATTTTCGAAAATCGAGTTTTCACCAGAGACGTTTTGAGGTCCATGTAAACTTTCTTGACTATTTTCACGATGACATTAGTGTGGCATGATAGCATTCGATTGAGTTCGGCTCAGTTTAGACTTTGAAAAAATGTATACCGATTCGGTTCTAGAAATTCTGTGAAATTTTTAAAAAACTTCAAAAAAATTAGCCAAAACTATTTTTTTTTAATTTTAAAACTTCCAGGATAATGCACCGATTGGGTAAAAAATCTAATCAGCTCTGCACCTGGTTCAAAATATGCGTCCAATGCATAAATTGCATCAAAATTTATCCGTTCGGGAGTTATCATTGACGGAAAATCTCCGTTTTCCGTCGAAGTTATGTCGAAAAAACACATTTTTTTTGAAATTTCTTCGTCATTTTAATATCTATTAATTTTGTGGCTAAACATTTTAGGTTCAAAAATTGCGTTGAACGACATTCGAAAGATCAAAACGATCACAATTTTGAAAATTACTAGCTTTTCAAAAATTAAAAAACTGTAATTTTTTTAGCTCAAAAACTATGCTTAGATATTGTTTTTGCTCCTTTGTGCTTAAATTACCTCAATTTAGCGGAAAGTTTCCGAGATGCCTGCAGGGTCAACCAGTTTACAATTTTTTTAATAGTTCCTATTTGCAGACATACAAGCAAGTGAGCCACCTGATGGAAAGCAGTCACCACTGCTAAAAGTTGGCTGACAATGCGATGCCGGCTTCTAGAATTTTGTTGACCCTCCTCTTAAAAATCTTAACATCAAAGCTACTTGGAAAAACATTGTGATTTTTTCAAATAGCTTTGATTTATAAGAATAAGCCATTTTTCAAGATATTTTTGTAGTAGTTATGTTGTGCTAATGTGCTTAGTAGTACAGGCACAGCACTCTGGTCGCGGTTGCTCACTGCGTTTCAACATGCATTATAACTTTCCGATTCAAATTTATCGGAGCCGAAATCGGAGTCGGAGGTGTAAAATCAATCACATGTTTCGATTTATCTGAATCGGAACCGAAGCTCCGTAACAACCCTACGCCTTAGTATTGCAGAGCGAACAAGACGCTATATGGAAAAATCTACGTTTGTGTCTGAGAGATATATTATGTTTATATGCGTAGCTGTTGATCACGTACGGTAAAAAGATTTAGCTATGATAAAAAATTGTTCATACATACGCTATATGTGTACAGGAACAGGGTGTAAAGAAAACCCTGTCCGATCCGACAGAGGTATATAAGTAGATCAATGATATTATCAAAAAAATATATATTTTTATTAAAATAAGAAAAATATCGTAGTTTTAAGAGCCTCATATATCACCATAGCGACATAAAATCGATTTTAATATAAAATCCTAATATTTTTTTTACTTTCAGGAAAGTTAAAGGAAATAATGGATCATGTTGTAGAAAGTCATCCAGATAACTTCAAACTTAATTTGGATGCTGAAACAGACTTAAACAACTTTTCCATTTCAAAGGATGATCGCTTCATGTACCTTACGAGTTTTGGAAAATTTCTGTTTATATTGACCATTAAAATTGATACTTGTAAAAAAATCGTATATTGGGTTGTTCAGCATATTGGAAGCAAAAAATCTGCACAAAATTTTTCATATGAAATACTTATAACAAGCAAACAAGATGCAAGACGGCAAGTTAAATTTTCTGACCATTGCTATAATGATACATATAATATAAATGAAATATTTCAGCAATCAAAATGTGGATTAATGCCTATAAATATGTTAAATAATTTTATAAAAGATAAACAAATAACTATACGGCTTTCCATAGTAAAATCCCAGCCGATGACAAAAAACAATTCTAATGAGTCAGGAAATGTAGGAAATAAGTCTCAGAGTGATACAAATAATAAAAAAAATCAGTTTAGAGGTAGAAGTCCTGGACCCAATAATAGGCCAAATAGGCAAAATCAGTTTACAGGTAAAAGTCCTGGACCAAATTTTAAACCTAGGAACCCTGGTTCTACACATAGACATGGTCATAGGATGTCAAATAAAACAAACTTGTAATAAACAGATTCTCTGTAGCCTAAGCATAAAACAAACAAAACAGGGTGTGACAGTTGGATCTGGGTAAATCATTGCCCATAATGATATTTTTATGTATAACATATCCTGCCTCTCGCTTTCCTATAATCTATGAGAGCGATTTTGTAAAATGTAATAGAAGTTTGTAACCGAGCCGAGGAATATCGTGGGCTAACTGAGACAACCAATGAGTGCATGCTATTTAAATTGATTTCTGAGCGAAAGAAAAGAATAGGGCGACGGAAAAGGGGGATTCAGTGCTGACAGATGTAGCTCAACCCTTACACGTCTAATTCCAAATCAGCGTAGATCGGAATAGCCAACACAATTTGCCGGAATTGAGTGACATCTTAGTATGGATACACCACTAGTTGTGAGTAGTATCATAATAGTTATACAGTGTGTAAAGAAAACCCTGTCTGATCCGACAGGGGTATAAAGGTAGGTCAATGACATTATTAAAAAAAATTCTTTTTATTAAAATTTGAAAAAATCGCATTTTAAAATGCCTCATTTTATTATTAAAATGGAGCAACTTCCCCTTAAATCAAGCAAATATTTTGAAAATGTATCAATTTCCATAAATTAATTTTTTTTTATATATCATAAGATAGCAAACAAGCAGATCGGTCTCCTGATGTGAGTCAACCATCGCCTATAGACACCAAAGATGTTAATGCTGCGTTGCTATCTTGTGGCGAGGTCTAATGCCACGTGCCTAAGTTTACCGGCTACCTTACTCTCCAACCGGAACACGACAGCGACAAGCACTGACGCTATTGCGGCAGGAATAGGTAAGGCGGTGGTACCAGACCCGGGCGAGACAATGCAGAACTCTAGCACCTAGTAGCCACGATGGCAATGACTCGATAGCCAATCGGTCGCCTTTTACGACCTGCCTGGCAGAACGGCAGTTGGCCTATTCTTCAAAGGAGGTCGGGACCAACACGGCGACATGATTATAATAAGCACATATGACATACATATGATTGTAATAAACTACCAAATAATGCCTTTGACGATCGCACAGAGTTTTCTTTACATTCTGTATATTTTTTCAAAGTCTAATACCATAGTTTTCTTTACATTCTGTATATTTTTTCAAAGTCTAATACCATAATACACTTACCAAACCTAACTTTGTGCTGCGACAGTTACATTTTAACTAAGAACATTTTCTTTTTGTATCATTATCTTTCGATTGGCATATGTCTGACCAATAGCCACGGCAAAATAAAAATTTCAAAAATGAAAATTATAAACTTTGTACAAAAATCTTCTTCACTAAAGAAATGCTCAGCCCCCTAATTCACATAATTGAGTCAATGCGCTTAGGGCTCTCACACACATAAACACGATAGAACGTAGATATGTGGTACGACGCGGCACGATATGTGAGAAAATGTGTAAGTCTTTAACGCTTCGACTAGATTGCCGTTTTGTTACGTGAATTAGGCCCCAGGTATTGATAAATTGATCACCACTTTCACTAACCACCAAAATAAAAGTGGTGATTAAGAAAATCACCAGTTTTTTTTGCCTTGTATACCATAATTAATATTAATATAACGCCATACTAAGATAACGACACGCAATCCCAGCAAATTGCATTACCTATTCCGGTCTATGCTCATCAGAAGTAAATCGCAATCTGAAGTTGTCCATATAACGTATATTTTTTAATGTTATGTTATCCAAGTATGTATATCTTAACTGTTTAATATAAGAATGTTATCCTACTATAATTATTGTACTGTAATTAATATTAAATAATTATTACGAAAGTTCATATTTATTTGTTTCCTTATTCAAAGTAAATTCTTTAGAAGCGTGAATTGAAATCATAAAGTAATGTAATTATTTAATTTAACCCTTTTTAAAGTGCGTTAGACAAAAAACGACACAAATAAATATCTAATAAAAAAAAATATCCGAATACAGCCCGTTTCAAAACAAACATAAACCTAATCATGCAGCCGAATAAAAATTACATTGCCTATGTCACTCACAGTGAAAACCTCGCGTGCGTTATCCCAGCGGAAAAGTTTCAAAATAAATTATTTGAGTTTAATAGATTTTTAGTGTGTCACGGTGGGTAATTGTGTGTGATAATTTTAAATTTGTGTGTCCAGGCGTTTTGAAGCTATTCGAGAAAAACTTTTTTATCAAAAGGGTCCTGCAGAAAAATTAAATACTGCATTAATAAGTATGTAATGAGAGGTAATTGTGTGTGCTTAAGCTGAATTTGTGTGTCAAAATACTTCGAGAATATTCAAGTTTCCGCTGGGGTAACGTTTGGCTGATTGCTGGATCTTCTAAATGGCTCGGTGTACATGTATGATTTTTTTTACTTGAATTGGTATGAATTTGTGTGTAATGTTTGTGAAAACAAAATGTGAATAATAAGGACTGTATGAATAGAAGTATATCTGGCATTAAGATAAGGTTTTCCATTACTAAAAAAAGTATTCTACATTAATTTACTAGAAACACTACTATACACACACTAGCTGAATATTGAAAAACTAGCAGGAAATGCAATTTTAATATAATATGAAATTTGAATAGCCGAAATGAATCCGTTTTATTTTTTTTAGGTTTTATTCAATAATGATAGATAGGAAACAAAAGAGAAATTACATTTACAAAGACATCCATCGAGATTTTTTACGTATATGTATATAAGCTAATAGTTTAGAACTAGTATTTTTATCCATCTAAAAACTTAGATTGTCCACGGTCCTATGCAGTAGAAAGGTCGTGTCAGATATAACATCTTAAGAAGCATAATTATACATACAATGTCGAACACACGCTCACAAAATATAGTTAAAATAATCATATTCAATGGGTATAATCATCAAAATTTATATGTAATATTCCACTCGGTTTTTTTAATCAAGTATGTACATTTGTTTCGCAAAAATACATTATCTTTTGTTATATTATGAATATAAGAAAAGGTAATGAATTCTTACACTTATATTTATACAATTAGAGATTTTCATTTTATATTCGCATACACTGTTATAGCTGTTAAATATGTACATTTTAGCTGCGCAATCAGAACACGATAGTGCTGAGCACTAACGCTATTGCATCTAGAATATACAAGCTAAGGCCAAAAAACTGGAGCGAGACGAAATAGAACTGTTATCATCTAGCAGTTAAGATTTCACTTCCTACTTAACATAAGGAGGTAGATGATCTATTCTTTAAATGGCGTCCGGATCACCACAGGGGACTTACTTGCATAAATAAATAAATATAACTAAACAAATCACACGAATTTATCTAACCCCAGAGTACGCAATTTATTTGCTTGTGTTATGAGTGTTAGTCAACGACATTAATAAATAGAAATACATATATAAATACTATTACATATATAATAAACACCCAAACCCAGAAATACAAACAGCTATGCTCATCAATCATATGTTTGATTCCATCGGGAATCGAACCCGAGATCCATCGATTTGTAGTTAGGTTCGCTAACCACTCGACCAATGGGGCGGTCAAACTCTGTCATAAACTGGTGGCCGTGTATAGCAATTCACCAGACTCAAAGCACATGAAAGTATATTTAAGCAACTATATAATTATAGGGTTAGTTTACAAAAACTTGTCTCATTGTTGTAGTGTCTTTCACTTTTAGGATTATTTACTTATAGGAAGCAAAAATGGTATACGAAGTATCAAGTGGGAACCATGGCTGACCGTTTGTGACTGATTGCCAAAAAAATTTCAAGACGTATGCGAACCATGTTATGTATACAAAACTTAACATAGTTAAACTTAACAATAACAAACTCATTGTGGTCTCTTTTGATCTTTTTTTATGTGCATGTGAGATGACTAAAAATACAACTTGCACTATTTATATTTGTAACAAACTCTCCCGAAGACCCTCTAAACTCACATTTTTAATATAACAAAATTGTCTGTTATATTTCGTTTATAAAGGAGTCAACAGAATTATAATCATATTATCTGGCCAAATGATTCATCTAGTGTTAAATTGAGGACCTATTTGTGTTATATAGTTTCCCCATTCATTCTTTTCAAAGGTACACTTCATCTCTTATAAACAACCATACTTTATCAGGAAATGCATACTATAAATTGATTTAAAGGACCAAAATTTAATATATTGAAGATATTTGGCATAAGAGAGGGAGTAATATATTACATAAATACATAAATACTTAATAAAGATATTTGACTTTAAGGAAGGGAATAATATATTAAATATATACATAAAATACATAATAAAATATATAGCTTAAGAGAGCGATATGATGATATTAATAATTACATTGACTTCATCTAAAGGAAAGAAGTATGGTAGTATGGAATATATGGACAAAATTATTGTAATATTTAGGTTGGGAGTTGTAGGGCACTTTAGTGCCGCAATTTTATTATTGTGGGATATGTAAGAGGCGCCGCCTCGCCTCACATGTGTGAATACCATGCCGGCTGAAGGCCATCCTAGCGTATTCCCCAGAAATATATTGAAACTAAAAGGAACTAAAGTCCTTAATCTCAAAGAGAAAATCAATATATTATGAAGAGCCAAGTTAATGGCAGGTAGGCATTACTATTGTGGGGTCACAAAGTGATAGCCATATAGTTTAATGTCCAAACTTGTGAATACATTGTTTGGAAGTTGATGAGTATAGGCATGACCAAGGTGCATCATTAATATTGAGCACAGCCAAAAGGCCAAATAATAAATATATTCCTCAAGTATACAATTAAGCATTGACTTGAAGTAAGCAAATGTTGATAAAAATATATACTGTTGCTATTTTTGTAACAAACAGTTTAATAAAATAATAAATAAATATTGGCATGACAAAGGTGCATCATTTGTATTGAGCACAGCCAAAAGGCCAAATAATAAATATGTTTCTCAAGTATACAATCAAGCATTGACTTGAAGTAAGTAAATGTTGATAAAAATATATACTGTTGTTATTCTAGTAACAAACAGTAACAAAATAATAAATAAATATTGGCATGACAAAGGTGCATCATTTGTATTGAGCACAGTCAAAAGGCCAAACAATGAATATAATTCTCAAGTATACGATTAAGCATTGACTTGATCAAAGTAAAATAATTAAAATAATATATAAAATACTCAAGTTTGAGATAGCATTGACTTGGAGTACATAAATGTTGATAAAGTATATACTGTTGTTATTTTAGTAACAAACAGTAACAAATTAATAAATAAATATTGGCATGACAAAGGTGCATCATTTGTATTGAGCACAGTCAAAAGGCCAAACAATGAATATAATTCTCAAGTATACGATTAAGCATTGACTTGATCAAAGTAAGTAAATGTTGATAAAAATATATACTGTTGTTATTCTAGTAACAAACAGTAACAAAGTAATAAATAAATATTGGCATGACAAAGGTGCATCATTTGTATTGAGCACAGTCAAAAGGCCAAATAATAAATATATTTCTCAAGTATACAATTAAGCATTGACTTGAAGTAAGTAAATGTTGATAAAATTATATACTGTTGTTATTTTAGTAACAGCCAGTAATAATAAATATTGACATGACAAAGGTGCATCATTTGTATTGAGCACAGTCAAAAAGCCAAATAATAAATATAATTCTCAAGTTTACAATTAAAGTTTGTGCAAGTTTGTCTTAACAATTACTTGACAAAACTAAGACAAGATAATATGTTGTCTTCAATCACAATACCGAAACATTAATAGCCGGTACGCGATAAATAAACATATATAAAAGTAATCATTGCTCGCAATGAACTTCAAATAGTCCAAATCATAAAAATTTCATAAGTAAAATCAATTAAGATAATCCTTATGACGAAAGTCAAATGAACTCAGGTTAATGTATAAAAATACATTAAAACAAGCAATTTAATATATCCAGCTCTGTGATGTAGCTCATACCTGGTTGATGATTTGATTGGTTATGTAGATAGATCAACTTTGCTAGGCGTTAGATAGTTGGTGTTTATCTGGGTTAACCCTCTGAATACACTGTTTGCGGTAGGACTTATCCGAATACCACGCACTGGCAACGAGGAGATAACCATAACGACAACATTACATGTGTGTCTTTATATAGATATACACAATGCATGCGACATGCATACAACCCTGATGCCTTCGCAAAGCCGACACTACCTTGTGACGAAGGTATGGTCCAATCAAAAAGCCAAATAATTAAAATAAATTATTACTGAACGAGAAATTAACCTTTGTTCTAAAGATATTATAGTCAAATTTCCTCCTATAACCCTAATAATTTATAGTCACCACAAGCAATGAAATATTACTTATTAATCGAATTTGAAGTTATAGATGAAATTTAGTAAGATCTTTGAACTCTTTAATATTGTGATTGAATACTCAATACATCTTAGAATCCAAACAATTCGTCTTATACTCGTTTTCCAATGAAACTAAGTTATTTATATCTTCTCCTGACTATTAGAGTTCTATTACACTTATTTCAATTTCTATTTAATCAAATTTCAGAATTTAATAAGGTCTGAACTTTTAGAAATCAACGTTTATTAGATCTATTGTTGCCTTAAGTGAACAGTATTATGAAACGTCTAGCCACCCGAATAATCATAAGTAAAGTTCATTTGTACAATCCTTATGATGTAGAGATTCAATCATGGAATCCAGGTTAATGCATGAATATATACAGATAAACAATTTAGACAAATAACTCTAGTTCTGTAAAATAGTTCATGTCTGAGATGATTAGATATGAAAATGGATCAACTTTGCTTGGCGGTATAGTTGGGTGTTTATCTGGGTTATCGCCCCAAACACCTTGCTCACGACAGAGGGGCATATGAACCGTGTGTCTGCACTGGTGAAGAGAAGATGACCATAATGACAACATTACATGTATGTCTTTATATAGATACACCCAGCACAACTTGTTGCCTTCGTAAAGTCGATATTCCCGTGAGATGAAGATGACATGATCTATTTACCAAGGTAAAAGGTAAAAATATCTAATCCAAAATTAGTAATTAACCTTAATTTCAGATTTATTTAGTAAACTTCCTATCTTACTAAAAGATCTGTTATGCACTGTCACTATAAACAATAATATTTCAATTATCCAAAAGAATTAATTTGATAAAGAAGTTTAATATTATAATTCCTATCCTCCTAAATCCCTATATAAATAATATAAAATAAGAATAAAATAAATAAATAATTAATTAAATTAAGTAAATAATTTATACAAAATATGATTAAATAAACATAATACGTTTGGACTAAAGTTCATTCATTCCTCTCTTGTACTCTAACTCCCTGAAGCTTTATTAAAGTCATTTAAGATTCTCGCTCCAAATTTAATTCAACAATTCAGTTCATATTAATTATTCCTTTGTTAGACACGAAGAGAGTAATTTGTATTAGTTTGTGATTATCTCGTTTAATATTTGTACTCGGTTTTAAATTTGATTGTAAATAAAATAATGTTTTATGAAGATTTGATTTTAAGAGACTGGTCTATGCAATCAATTTACGTATTAGTTAATATTTAGTTTTATAATAGGATATAATAATTCGTATTAACATTTCATAATTTTAATAATTCATATTAAGGTAGGTTTTCGTGTGAATTTTGTGTAGATTTATGCCCCCACTTATTGGTTGTAATATATTATTCCTACAGTAACAGACCTTCTGCCTTCAATTCCTAAAAGTTCCTATTTCCTCCTAATCCAATTTGAAGCATTAATTCAAGTAATCATTTTAACTAGAGAAAGTTTCTATAATAAATATTTCCTAAGCTTGAATCACCTAGTTTTAATTGAAAGTCAATAATAAACAAAGTATTCCTTAAATTCCTCAATATATTAAAGCATCAATTCTTCCACCTAATATCTACACGCCCTACCCTATCACCTAATTGTTCCTTCATAAAAAAAAAATTATAACTGCCCAAAATTATAACAATGCAGAAATTAAAATCGTATTTGCCATACCTCCAACTCTGCAACAAACCTACAGTAGCTCTGCCTTCAGCTCCGACGACAGCTAAGAAGTCACCCCCACGCGGCCTCGAAGACTCCAAAGGAATCAGCTCTCGATCCCTAAAGTTTAAATAACAAGCAGGATCAACTGTTCTATGGAAATTATTCTAGAAACTTCCTTAGCCGGTTCTCATCTATAAAGATATGTGGTAGTTATCACCAGTTAGTAGATTTTAAAAGATAAAAACGCACGCAAAACTTACGAAACGGATTTGAATGAAATATTACACACAGATAGTTGATGACTTGGATTAGCACATAGGCTATTTATTATCCCGGGGAAATCTAGTGGTCCAGCGGGATTCGCTTCTATAATGTTGCGGGTTGTACGTTGAAACTAGTTGATAATATTAATTCAGGTGCAGTAGTATTAGTATCTAATAACAATGGAATTCCTTCAAATGACGATGATGAAAAGTATAGTATAAAGTAGTTAAAGCACTTAAATCTGTTCCTAATTAATAAGCTATTTAGCCAACATGCTTTTGAATTTGGTAATGCAAAGCCATATCTTACTCCTATGAAAATTAAACAAACATAGCAATATCGGCCATTTGTAAGGTAAAGATGCAATAATGATAGTTCAAATGCATATGGTAAAAGTATAGTATAAACAATTAAAGCACATAAATTTATTCCTTGTTAGTTAATAAGCTATTTAGCCAACATGCTTTTGGCATTTGATAATGCAAAGCCATTACTTATTCCTGTGAAAAATAAACATAGCAATATTAGCCAATTGTAAGGTATAGATGCAATAATAAGTGTCTAGAGACAACGGGATTCCTCACAATGCCGACGATAAAGGTATAATATAAAATACTTAAGTCATTTATTTCTATTTCCTAGTTAAATAATAAACTGTCTTGCCAACATGTCCTGAAATTTGATAATATAAAGCCTTTTCTTTACTTATATGAAAGTTAACAAACATAGCAATCTTAGTCACTTGCAAGGTATAGGTATAATAATAATAGTGTCTAAAGGCAATGGGTTTCCTTTAAATACCGATGATGAAAATCTATATACATATAATTAAGTCCATAAATCCATTTCCTAATTAATTAATAAACTGTTATCCGTCAAGCACTGAAATTTGATAAAGTAAAGCCATTACTTAGTCTTGTATAGTTATACAAACTTAAATTGTAGTCTTGTATAGTTATACAAACTTAATTTAATTTAAATTGGAAAACTACATCACCTGTGTTGTTTAGAATTCCGATTTATACTGCGTCTTGATTAGCAGCCCTGCTGCAAAACTGTAAGACAGCAATTGCTCCACAACCATTGCTCACATTTTTATGGAAAGAAAAGAACATTTCTGTTATTTACAGCATAAATTATGGTTTTATTTTCCTAAAATCAAAATAGACTTCCCTAATAATAATATCACACAATTTCTATAAAGCAAACAAGTCCACGTTTCTCCTATGTTATTAAACATCTTTTCAACAGCTATTCCTTAAAATAAATAATTTCCTTTCTTCATACAACAAACATTCTTCACTCAGTCAAGGATCGATCCACCTTTACACAACATTTTGCACAACTTCATTCTTGTAAACCTAATCACATATTTATCGGTAATATGTTTATTAAAATTGTATAGTCAACATTCAAAAGATTTACCTTCTAATAAAACTACATTCTACCAATACTGCTAGATTTAAATAAACTCAACGACTACCATATCAAATACGAAGTTGCATAAATACATACGTAATCCCTGAATAAATCTCTATTCTACATACTCACGGTTTTTTGATCAATAAAATTTTTACCAATCCCTTTCTCACATTAAGAGTATTTATATTATTATTTACACTCCGGAATATCCCTGATATTTCTATATTATTGTCTCAAACGAAGAATCCCTTTTATAACGTCCAGAACTTTAAAACAAATCCCCCGTTTTCTTTCCCTTTTTCCATTTTTTTTTCAATCCTCCAATTTTCTTTCCTGTCATTCTCTTTTAAGGTTTTATATGTTTATATCTTAGGTCTTATATATTATTGCGAATTAGTTTTCTTTATTTATTTTCGTCTTTAATTCCATTGATATTAGTTATTAAACATAATTCAGACATATTTTTAACAAAAAAAAATAGTATAGATTCTTATTATTTTCTTTTATTACACTAAACCTCTTAAGGGATAGATGAAGTCTGTTACATATTGAATGCAAAAAGTGCCGCTATCATAAACAAGTCGCAGTTTTAGTACGTTTTTATGTGATAATATCACCTGTTATTCATGTTTAACTAGTCCGCAGGCTTTGTTGTTTGCACACAAATGAATGAAAATACCTAAAAATGACTAACAAATGCATTTGATACGCGCATATATACACCACCGACGCGGTCGGAAAGACACTGTATAATATATTAGTAAAAATACTTGTATATCCGATCGCTCTAGATCGGAGATAGCTCTAGTTATATTTTCGAGTGTTTATATACTTATACATATTTCTTTGGCATACTCTATAGCCTAAACAGTTTCATGGATTTAAACTAGATAACTATATTAGATTCGACTTATTTTGTGAAAGTGACATTACTACTTATATTTTTTTTACTCGACTGTGCTAAATAACTAAAAACAACATAGCTCTCCTAATTTTTATTTCTCCGAGTCATTGTAATAGTTATTTATTATATTACCTACTACAATTTTTTTTTTGTTGATATGTACCTACCTATACAGCGTGTAAGGGAAGAAAATATGCCATTTTTACGTGCTAGTCGTAATAATAATAATAAGTCTTTATTTGCACGAAATAGGGGTACAAAAAAATCTTATTGAAGAAAATTACAATCCTTCCTACTTCACTATAATAATGGCATGCAAATTTTTCAGTGTGTGTATTTTAATTCCTTTTCTTGTAAGAAATGCGATATTTGTGAATAATAATTTTTTAAATTTTTACGCCATGCAATGTGACACGAACATTATTCGGGCTCGTTGCGCCCGCAGTACTCCAAACCAGCCGTTTAAGTTACTCGTCATAATATATAATTATCCTAAGTTAAGATAAAAAATCATCAAAAAAAGTCCCACACAATTTTCCAATAGTTTCCGATTTAGAATCATAGTAATCTACGGTTTCGATTTTCGATAGACCGTCCCTTACAACTTGCGTATATCTTATCCCAGGTATGTATATACTTATACAGCGTGTAAGGGACTTTAACCAAAAAATTTAAAAAAAAAAACATTTTTACGTTTTAATTAGCATTGCAATTTCTTTTCTTGTGGGAAATGCAAATTAGCGTTTTTTTTTTCAAGCCGTGGATAAAAATTTGTGCTCTCCGCTTAACCCATGAAGGATTCGGCGAGAACTATCTTATCTATATCCTTAATTTTTGGAAAATATACTAACATGCCGATAATAAATAAAACGTGAACTATTTTAGTAATTTTTCAAACACTAGCTTAAAACTAATGTAAACAATTATGTACTGTACAACCCAAACCACTGAAAAAATCTACCATTTCCGGGAGGCTAGCATTTTATATCGCACGGTCGCTTTTATGTGGCTAATCAAAATTTGTCGGTTAATAACTGTTAAATTTTCGTTATTGTAAGTTGTTAGTATTTTGTTTATATCTTCCTTCAAATCAAGTGTATCGAGCCAAAATTATACTGATAGATACTTGAACGAACAAACAAGTGATTTTTATGCTTTCTTATGTGTCTACCATTCAGAAAATCGTCTAAATCAAAGGGGAAAGTTGCCATAGATTTTCCATCGTATTTTTTACATAACTTGTTAACTACTTACAATCAGTCAATAAGACTTTATACACATTTAAACGTAGTTATAAGGCATACGTAACCGTCAAAAATTAATGCTCATCAGGCCTAATTCAAGTACTAGCCCTAAAAACCCTATTTTATATAAACTTTTTTTTCTCTTAACCAGTAACAATTCACATTTTGTTTTCACAAACATTACACACAAATTCATAGCAATTCAAGTAAATAAAATCATACATGTATGCCGAGCCATTTAGAAGATCCAGCAGTCAGCCAAACGTTACCCCAGCGGAAACTTGAATATTCTCGAAGTCTTTTGACACACAAATTCCGCTTAAGCACACACAATTACCTCTCATTACATACTTATTAATGCAGTATTTAATTTTTCTGCAGGACCCTTTTGATAAAACTGTTTTTCTCGAATGACTTCAAAACGCCTGGACACACAAATTTAAAATTTTCACACACAATTACCCACCGTGACACACTAAAAATCTATTAAACTCAAATAATTTACTTCGAAACTTTTCCGCTAAGATAACGCACGCAAAAACCTCAGATCATTGACTTATATATTAATACTAGCGGCCCGCCCCGGCTTCGCACGGGAAAAAATGATTAAAATCGATCCAGTAGTTTTGAATTATTCATTACTGCCCGTGGCCCGCACGCGTTAAATTTGGAGTAAAACAAATCCCCTTTTCCCTATACCACGAAGATTTCTTGCTATCTTTGGAATATCTAAATTTATATAGGTACAACATTTTTAGTTTTTACATTTTTACCTATTTCTTTTATTTTTACAATTAATATATTACAGAATGTCTTTATATACAACGTTCACAGCTTTTTTTCCATTAGACAATACAAACACGTTTTCTTTAGAGGTTACTCTTGAAAGAGCGATATATAGTTGGCCATGTGAAAAACAGTCAACGCTCAAATCTAAGCCTGCAACGTTGAAGGTTTGACCCTGCGATATATTAAGGCGAGGCAGCGAAGCAAACGGGAAAAATGTGTAAATGGTTGACCCTCCGGGCCATCCCTGAAACTTCTCACTAAATTAAGGTATTTTAAGCTCAAAAGAGTAAAAAATATAAGCATAAATTTTTCAGTTCAAACATCTATTTTGTTAAAAATGGCAGTATTATTAATTTTTGAAAAGCTGTATATTTGAAAACGATGATAGCATTCAACTCAATTTTTGAGATCTAAAACATTGTTTTAGCTAAATAATCGACAGGTTGAAAAATTTCGATGCTATGTCAAAAAAACATTTTATTTTTAATTTTCTTCATTGATAAATAACAAACTGACGGGTTTTGATTAAATTAAAGGTATTTGAGGCAGTTTTTAAAGAATAAAAGCTGATAATATTTTTAACTCAATCGGTAAATTAAGTTAAAATTTATTTAAAAAAAAAAATAAGTAAGTTTGCTAAAAACAACGTAATTTTAATATTTGAAAAGCTATAAGTTTTGAGAATTAGGTTCCATTTTGATTTTTTAAACGACATTTGACGTAGTTTTTTTAGTACTAAGATATCGTAGAACAACAAATGATTGGTTGAAAAATTTCAAAGCTACGTCGAAAAAACACTTTTTTCAAAATTTTTCGTCAACGATTATTCCCAAACGGATAAACCGATTTTGATGCAATTAATGTATTAGATGTAGTTTTTTGAGGAATAGCTGATTAATTTTTTGTACTCAACCGGTACATAAATCAAGAAGTTATATTTAAAAAAATACTGTTTCGTCAAAATCTTTTTTGGTGTTTTTTTTAAATTTCTCAAAATCCTCCTGTCTCCTGGACCGAATCGGTTCAAATTTTCAGGAAATCTAAGTTGAGCAGAATCCAATCGAATGCCACCAACCGCGTTTCGATCGGTTTAGCCGTTAAAAAGTTATGAGATGTTTACATACACACATACATAATTTGACATTTTTTGAAGGTAAATTTCCAGAACGATTAAAAAAGTGTATT
Organism: Apodemia mormo; assembly: GCA_036924255.1. Classification (NCBI taxonomy): domain Eukaryota; kingdom Metazoa; phylum Arthropoda; class Insecta; order Lepidoptera; family Riodinidae; genus Apodemia; species Apodemia mormo. The sequence goes on from JAUPFN010000010.1 coordinate 18,285,919, forward strand.
GTCAAACCATTATTTAAAAAAGGAGATATGTGCGATATGAACAATTATAGACCTATTACTTTAATTCCAGTTATTTCAAAAATCTTTGAAAAAATTATGTATGAAAAGCTCTATAATTATTTACTTGATTTTGGCCTACTAAAAATAATCAATATGGATTTAGGAAAGGTAGGTCTACTACATTAGCATGTTTTAATTTAGTGAAGAGCATAACTGAATGTCTCAATAAGAAAATGTATCCACTTTGTGTATTTCTGAATATGAGTAAGGCATTTGATTTTGTTTCACACGATATTTTACTATCAAAACTTGAAAAATATGGTATTAGAGGGAAGGCTTTAGATTGGATAAAGAGTTACTTAGAAAATAGGAAACAATGCGTCGAAATATCTAAAATATACGGAAACCATAAAAAAATATTTACTTCAAACTACCGTGTTAACAACTGTGGTGTACCACAGGGCAGTGTTTTAGGACCCTTGCTATTTTTAATTTATATCAATGATCTTCCTGATAGTTTACAACATGATTGCTTTTTATTTGCTGATGACACTACCCTACTTATTAAATGTAAAAATAAAAAAGACTTGGTAAACGAAACAACTGAAACCTTACTTCAAGTTTCAGACTGGTTAATTAATAATAATTTAAAAGTTAATGTAACTAAAACAAAATTAGTTGAATTTCAGAACTACCACAGTAATATTACTAAAAACACAAATGTATTTTTAAATAAAGTAAATATAGATGATGTAGATTACACAAACTTTTTAGGAATAATTATTGACAAATATTGTAATTGGAAAGCACACATTGAATATCTATGTAATAAGATTAATAGATTTGTCTATGTCTTAAGAAGACTAAGAGAAGTAGGAAACGTAAAAGCCTCCCTATTAGCATATCATGGATATGTCTCATCTAATTTACAATATGGAATTCCTATTTGGGGAAATTCTGTTGAATTGATACGAATTTTTAGAGTCCAAAAGAAATGTATTCGAGCAATATGTGGTGTTAATCAGTTACATTCCTGTAAACCACTTTTCAAGTCTCTTAAGGTACTTCCCTTACCATGTTTGTATATTTTAGAGGTATGCGTATTTGTAAAAAAGCACCAAAAGTTATTTAAAACAAATGCTGAAGTCACTGGTAACTCATATTTTAGGAATAGTAAAAACTTATATGTGCCTAATCAAAAATTAAATATTTTTACAAAAAATGTGTATTGTATGTCTATTATTATATACAATCATATTCCTGATAGTCTTAAATCATTACCTATAAATAAATTTCGCAAAAAGTTGTTTGAATTGTTGTTAGATGAAACTTATTATGATATTAAAGAATTTTTAGCCGATAAAATTAAATATTAATGGATAGAAATATAAGTTTGTTGAATTGTCCTTAAAAAAATTCAATGTACCTAGTAAAATTTTGTAAATAGTGAACATTTTGTAAATTATAAAAAATTTAATTGCACAAAATATGAAACTTGTAATTATAAAAAATTCTTTTGTAATATGAAATTGTACATTTATAACAAGTACATAAAATAGAGAAAAAAGACCAGCCCGCTGAGTTTCTTCCGCCGGATCTTCTCAGTGTGTGGCCGCGTTCCGATCCGGTAGTAATTCTAAATATTCGATAGAATCTTTTAAATGTAATATTTTATAATGATATTTTTTTTAAATATTTGCACACCATATAATGGTAGAATATGTTGGTAACTTAATTTATTTTTAACAACTTGTAACACTCATATAAATAAATAAATATTTTCTTTCTTTCTTTCTTTCTTTCTACAATACAAACACAAATACAAACTGGATGTATTTTCCTACTCCTCCTATACTCTTCTGATTAAATTTGATGCGGGTTCCAAGACAGCTTAGCTTTTCCCCCAGGGCACCCTGAGCTCGCAACTCAGAGGTTATCAGGAAGGTTGCCAATGTTGATTCTGGTTTACAGAAGTTACAGTGGTGGGAACGAGAGGTGGGCCCATTGCCCTTAAAAAAATACACAAACACACACACATACATACAGACATACTGATGTCATCGTGAAAATAGTCGGAAAAGATTTCTAGGACCTTAAAACATGGACATCTGTTAAAAACTCGATTTTCGAAAATCGGGGTAAAATCAGTAACTTCCTGATCTACATACGTAGTGGGAAGTTAAAAACTGGTTTGCTAAATCACGCTTTTTTACATTAATTGTTAAATAACAATTTTACAAAAATTATACGATATACCTGAAGATATTATCTAAGGAATGTGCTAACTCATTAAATGATATAATGTACTTGATCATATAAAATCCCGAAAACAGGCTAAAAAATCTCTAAAACGAATAATTTGTTAAAACTATTTCTAATCTTCGACATGATTTTTATATGGTGATATTTAGTTTAAAAAAAAAAGAATGTACTAAATTTTGGTTTTCAGCTGCAGTCCTATATTTATTTATCCGAAAATTAATACGTTTCCCAGCGCGACGGTTTAAGAGGCATTTCACAAAATTGCCCAACTGAAATTTAGATATTTTCTAATCGATGCGAGAGCTGGACGTCGTCGTCCATATAGTGCACCTAGTGCTGGTAAAATAAAAATAGTATTGATACTTTTAATATTTTAATTATTACTACGCGGTACTAATTTTGGCACACAGACGTAGCGGATTTTATAGTAGTCTCTTTTATTTCTTTTTGAAATAAAAAATAAATAAATATTATTTAAGCGACTTATTTTTGCATAAGAATAGAATATAGTTTTATTCTATGCCAATTTATATAGGAAAATGTTATTTTTGATAGCAAAAAACCCAGGTAATGTTTCGTTAATTTTCGTTGAAATAGGCATAATTGCTTAATTAATTAGATATAGTTATAGATCTTTTAGGAAAAAAGTAATCCATTCAGGCACAATAGTTGGATGTTTCTGGTTATTTCATATTTTTTCTAATTAAGTTTGTTAATCTAGCAGTAGCAATACCTTTTGGAAAAATAGCTTATTTGCGTAATTGTCGAAACTTGATTTCGGAAAACATTTATTATAAGAAATACATTTATTATAAGATGATTAAAAATTATGTTTCATTGAAGGAATATTTAAAAGATGAAACTATCTAATGGTATCATTTAATTAAATAAAAGTCTCTTATAATATGAAAAATTTGGAGCTGGAAAATTTTGATTTCCCGTCAAAAGTTGGTCTAAATGTAAACTGCCTCTTAACATACCGCGCGCGCCGCCACAGGCCCGTAAACCCGGAACCGCTATGCCCCTGTATTTTAAATCTGTAATATCTTCGAAAATATTCATTTAAATTACATGCTGTAAACGGCCATATTGATCTATATTAAATCAACAATATATTTAAGGTATTTAATTGGATAAGGATTAGTGCTGTATTGCTTAAAATTGCTTCGAAAAAAAGCTATTATTTTTCGTAAAAAGTAAATGACAAAAATGCTATTGTGGGTTATCCGTAAGAGATAGACATATACCATAGCGGAGTTTTCTGTAGACCTTTTCAAGGTGTACAAATACTTAGTACATTATTTTGATAAATCTCGTAGGGTTTAGCCTGCGTTTGCAATGTAAGCGGAAAAAAAAAATTATTTATGACATGACATCAGAAAACTCAATAATTGCAGTATTTCTTTACAATACATTGAATGTTATTATACATATAAACCTTCCTCTTTATCACTCTATTAAAAAAACCGCATCATAATCCGTTGCGTAGTTTTAAAGATTTAAGCATACATAGGGACAGACAGAGAAAGCGACTTTGTTTTATACTATGTAGTGATTATTTTTAAGTTTTATTTTTATATTTATCGATCACTAAGTCACTAACATACGGTACTGTACATATATCTATATTAATATTATAAATGCGAAACTTTGGATGTTTGGATGGATGTTTGTTACTTAATCACGCAAAAACTACTGAACGGATTTAAATGAAATTCGGCACACAGGATGATCTGGAATAGCACATAGACAACTTTTCATTCTGAAAGATTGGGTGATCTCGCCAAAAACTTTTATAATGCAGCGGGCTGTACGCTGCAGCTAGTATTCACTAAACCTATTCCTATTATGCTACCTATATATAATATTCCTATTTAACTATATTTACACTGAATTTTTTACAATTTGGATAAACTGCACTAATAAATTATAAAGTTATTAGCATGTAATTAAAATAATTTTAAAGAATATCTAGCCAACAACATGCTTTGCGCCAACTGATTCTTTTCAGTGTTCAAAAAAATGTAAATAATGCAAGTGATCATAGGTTAAAACCCGGCTAAATAAAAATAAACCTCATAAAAATTTACGGTTTAAAATCCGTCACGAACGTTTCTTGTCTTCGCCTTATCTCGTGTCTCTATCTAACTTGAACAACGTCCATCTATGTCACTCTACCGCGCGACGCGCGAAGTCTATTCGAGTAGTCAGAATTCAGAATGCGAAATTACGTTCCAGAAACAAACATTACTTAGCATCAAACATCACTCCTCACACTCGCACTCTACTAAAGATAGTAAATGCGCGGGTGATAGTGTGATGTTAGTTTTCGTCGCGTAATGCGTAATATGGCATTACATCTTGAAGTAATATCACCCAAGTAATATTACGCGCATCACCTACACATGTCTGGTGGTCGGGCGGTAAGGATAATAATAATGTCACTGAACAAATTACACAAATTGATCTAACCCTAAAGTAAGCAAATTTTTTGCTTGTAGTTATGTTAGTCTTCAATGATACTAATACATAGAAGTACATGTATTATGCTTGTGTTATGTTAGTCAACGATACTACTACATGGAAGTACATATATAGGTATACTGTTACATACCTACATAATACACACCCAGACCCAAAAATACAAACATATTTATGCTCATCACAAAAATGTTTAGTCCTTGTTGGGAATCGAACCCAAGCCTCATCGATTCGTAGTTAGGTTTGAGGCTGTGAATATGGTTGGTGACCAGCGGCGGCCTTAGGGGGTGGCAAACAGGTCAATCGCCCGGGGCCTCGCGCAACAACCCAAACAAAATTTTAAGAATTTTTGACCATATTTTTTTTAAACTTATGAATTCGACTATTCCTTCAATCGAAAATGACGTAGCTCATTCGTTAGATTATTGTGCTTTAATTAAAAATGTTGGTCTTAGGAAAAGCCGCTAACATCAATTTTAAAATTTATCATCTCTGTATTTGTTAATTTTGTAAATCTTATACCTAATGTAAAATATTTTGAAAATCACATTTTCAAGTCAAACATGATAAATGCATAAACCAATGGCATAAACCAAACAACCAGACCTACTTCCGCATCACATACTTTTCACGAAGGGCAAAGGCCTCGCAAAGACCTGCTGCCCGGAGTCTTGCAATGGATAAGGCTGCCGCTGATGGTGACATTCTTATAACAATAAAGTTAATATTTTGGTGATATGTATGGGTATTGTTCAGGATGCTGCAGCTGCGTCTGAGTCGATTGTCAACTCAGCGGCAGAGGCAGTATTCGGAGACATAACTTTTCAAGAGGTTGTGCGGGCTCTATAAAGTTTACATATGGTATATTAATAATATGTGGACCAAGTTTTCTCACTTCGCCACATTGTAGAGAAGCATCTGTCTTTTGGCCAGAAGGTTTTCTGTGGTTTTGTGAAGGGAAAGCATTTGATAGAGTTGTACGAAATAAACTCTGGCACACTTTACCAGATTACAAAAAAAATGGACCATTGCAAGGCATGTGCGTGGGTAAATGGCAACATATCGCCCTGGTTTGATGACAATATTGGTATTGTGCAGCAAGCAGTAGGTTGTGCTGCAGCAAGTTTATGTCTTGCCACCTTGTCTGTTTATCCTGTATCTGCATAAGTGTTTCAAACGGATGAGAATGATGAATGAGGGAATGCAGATGAGTGATCCGGTAGTAAACTACATGCTTTGCGAAGACGTTCTGTATTTTAGGTTCAACTCCATCTGAACTCCAAACATGACCACTGTTATGAAGACGATTGTAAAAACATGGGCTTACAAATGCATGTGAATAAAACCAAGGTTTTGGTATTTGAAAGGGAAATAACCAGAGCGGATGTAACAGTGATAGATGATGTAGTGTTGGAACAAGTGGACGAGTTTGTATATCTTGGAAGTGCTATTAGCAGGGATGGAAGGTACACCGCTGATATACTGCCTGTTAGGTAAGTAACCTAAACCTTGAAGGAGGTAATAAGGTATCTGATTCTCATTCCAAATAAATAAAAAAAACATACCCTTAAATTTTAACGTAATTATCCAACAAATTCACAATTCATACGCACCAACACGTTCACGTAAGTAACGCGCATATCAATAGATAGATAAATAGGTAGTTACGTAAATACTGCCTATTTATCTATCTATCGATATGTGTGTTACTTGCGTGGACGTGTTGGTGCGTATTAATTATGCATTTTCTAAATAATAAGCTTAAAATTTAAGGGTATTTTACACTTGTTATTTATTTGGAAGGAGAACCAGATACTTTCCTAATAGGCTGTATAGAGTGTGTGCAGGAAACAGAGTGAAAAGAGCACTCGTAAGAGTATTGCGTTCTGTGATAGAGCATTAGGTAAACTAGATACTTTAAAGCACTGTCCTAAGTCGGTGTGCCCGCCTTGTTCTGAATAATTCTGTGCTTACCCGAACGCTATTGTACGGAAGTAAAATCTGTCAGCTGGGTATGTTAGTAAGAGCATCAAAATAGAATTCACGCAGTCGAAAGGAGAGCGTTACAAAAAATCTGTAGTGTAACACTCGCGGATCCTGTTCGTAATACCGAAGGGAATAAGAGGATGGGATTAAAAGACAGCATCGGTGTAAAAATAAGAAAGGGCATGCTTCGTTGCTTCGGACATGTTGAAAGAATGACAGATGAACGGTTAACTAAAACGATATTCAATGCGAAAGTTGTGGATGGATGTAGGTACCGGGGGAGACCAAGACTGACTTACCAGGATCAAATTGGTCGGGTACTCTCTGAAGGTGTTGTCAAGTCTTCGGAACCGGCGTTTATGAATGTGCAGGAAACAAGACAAGGCTGTCTGGACCACAACATATAGCATTGAATTCTCTCTGCCTACACATGTGTTAGGTATATATGAATCGATTAGTTTTTTCAAAAAACTTTATGCAAGTACTTTTTATTGGGTGTTCCGGTGCAGCCCGGCCACAGTCAATTTTGTAATTTATAGACATAAAATTTAAATGTTCTTTTAATGTTCTTGCAGTACCAATGAATAAATTAAATGTACCTCAAGTATATCTCCTTAAAAGAGCACTTTTTGGTGGCCGGGAAGTAACGTATACGCTGCAGCCCGGCCACGGTTATATTTTCCAGTAGGATGCTCAGAATGTTCTTAAATATAAGCCAAATAAATGTACCATTTGCGTTCTTTGGTTTTTTGAATGTAATATACAAAGAAAAACGACTATATAAACAAAAAATGATTTCAAATTAAAATGTGCACTTAGCGCCTGTAGAATTAAAATAGCAAATCTGCTTATTTGTAAAATCGCAATTTTTTTTAGGAGCAATTCTCTAGAAAACCAGACGTAAAGAAAAACAGTAAAACAGTTTTGATTGTAAAACGATGGTGTATTTTCCTATATGATATATTATTATTATAAACAAAATAATTATAAATATATTATATGTATCTAGATGTACGTAATTGCATTAATAATTTTGTAGTGAATGGGTACTTATTCTGTTATATCTAATTAAAATATTTATAAAATTAATCGCCCCGTTGGTCGAGTGGTTAGCGACCCTGACTACGCAATCGACGGGGCTCAGGTTCGATCTCCGACGGGGACAAGCATTTGTGTGATGAGTACCCTTGTGGAAAAATTTCTCGGATAAAAGTAGGTAAATAACTTACAAAGTGAAAGTAACAGTTTATGAATGTTTATTTTTATTTAAAAAGTCGAAAAAAGTCTTACAAAGTCGGAAAAACTCTGAATTTGATATAAAAATTCGGAGTAATTCCAAAATTTCGGACTCTTCCAGAAGAGTTATTCAGTGTTAATAAATCTTGCAACGTTTATGGGTACTAAAAGAAATATATTAAAAGTTATTAATACTACGAAAGTGTAATAAAGGGGAAAAAAATATAACTAATACTTCCCCGGTTTTCCGTTTAAGAATTTGAAACTTTCTTCTTTGTTTAAAAAAAGGTTACCGTTACTGTCGATCAATATTATAAACTTTGTTTCTTCAATTTTTGATAATTATTATTAAAATCTATTATATCACAACGTTATTTGCCAATTTTTATTTTATTGTACTTTTATTACATAAATATATTTATAAATTAAGTAAAAATTAAAACAGCTGATCTAATTAGCTTTTGACAGGTTGAGTCAGTGTTGCCAGAGAAAAAGTCAATCTTTCGTCCTTAAGCCGGCTGTACACATTGGGCCAAGTATTGGGCCAAGCATTGGGCCAACTGTTGGGCCAACATTAAATGTTTCTGTTTACACATTGGTGTATTGACCATTCTGCATTGGCTCTTTAATAACGATGGACGTAGAATCTCTTACAGCCGTAAGATTTGTCATTAAAGATTCCTTTTTCTTTTTTAGTTCAATAACAGGAATACTTATCTTTTTTTTCATATCATAAGACATATGGGTCTCCTGATGGAAAGAGTCAACCATCGCCAATAGACACCAAAGATGTTAATGGTGCGTTGCTATCTTGTGGCGAGGTTTAATGCCACATGTATAAGTTTACCGGCTACCTTAACCTCCAAACCGGAACACGACAGTGACTAGCACTAACGCTATTTCAGCAGCAATCTGCTATACGTTTCTAAGCATCATTAACCTGAAATAAAAGTATTAAAAAATGGTATTTTTAATAACCTAACCTAATACCTAATGTCATCTGAAACAGTGCACTGCTCTGAACCTGAACTAAAATCACTTCAAGGATTATTTATTTATTACTAGCTGTTGCCCGCGACTTCGTCCGCGCGGACTTCGTTTACTCCGCACAGCACCTCCCCCGTAGGTGACAGCTTGATAATATGTAGCCTATATGTTGACCCGACCTGTTAGTAATAGTCATGCAAAATTTGAAATAAATCCATGTAGTACTTTTTGAGTTTACCCCGGACATACATACAGACAAACAGACAGACATAAATTCTAAAAACTATATTTTTGGCTTCGATATCGATTGTAGGTCACCCCCAAGTATTCTTTTAAAAAAAATTCAGTACAGTTTTGACTTTCCTACGATTTTATTGTATGTATAGATAATTTTTCATAGTACGGTCAATTACCTTAGTAAAAGACTATCTAATTACAACATTTCATTAAAACCAATAGAGCTGTTTTGGAGAAACAATTCAATAATACATGAATTACTCGTTTGGATGGAAATGGAGTTTTCACCATATGTCCGCGTTTTGTGGGCTTAGGAACCATTTTCGAATATTTTCGCGATGACGTCAGTATGTCTGTATGTATGTGTGTGTGAGTGTGTGTGTGTGTGTGTGTGTGTCAGTCAACAACTCATAAGTTTTGAACGCCTGGACCGATTGAAACGCGGTTGGTGGCATTCGATTGGATTCCGCTCAACTTATACTTCCTGAAATTTTGTACCAAATGGGCCTAAGAGATTTTGAGAAATTTTGAAAATACCCTAAACAAATTGTGACGAAACAATTTTTTTTTTAATAACTTCCAGATTAATGTACCGATTGAGTACAAAAACTATTCCTCAAAAAAATACATCTAATGCATAAATTGCCTCAAAATCAGTTTATTCGTTTGGAAGTAATCGTTGACGAAAATTTTGAAAAGTGTTTTTTCGACATAACTTCGAAATATTTCAACCAATTATTTTTTGGTATTCTACGATATTTTAATACTATAAAAATTACGTCGAATGCCCTTTTAAAAATCAAAACCGAACCTTATTTTCAAAGGTTACAACTTTTCAAATATTAAAATTACGTTTTCTTTAGCAAAGTTACTTAATATTTTGGAAATAACTTTCAGGCTAATATACCGATTGACTTCAAAATCTTATCATCGTTTCTCCTTTAAAAACTGCGCCAAGTACCGTTAATTGGATAAAAATCGGTAAATTTGTTTGGGATCTATCATAGACGAAAATGTTTTTTTGACATTGCTTCGAAATTTTTGAACCTACCGATTTTTTAGCTAAAGCAATATTTAAATTGAGTTGAATGCCATTTGAAAGATCAAATCGATCATCGTTTCCAAAATATACAGCTTTTCAAAAATCAATACGTGCCAAGAAAACTTATCAAGGACGTACTACGTGCGTCTTCCCGGTTGAAATTTGGATGTTTTTTGATTTCAATGGCTTCTTTCACTAGCCGTGGAATGTAATATGGCGTTCTGTCGAAAATACGCGTGGCCTATGAAATTCCATCCAGTGATTACGGCCCGACTACAGCTGTAGATGTTTAGCAATCGCCGACTTATTAACGTCGTTATTCTTGACTGCTTTGATATGCTACTAGGCCTCTGACACATGCTCTTAATAGCGGCTGTACACATTGGGCCAAGCATTGGGCCAATGCTTGGCCCAACGTGTAGAAGCCTACTTGGCGCTATGTTGGTAGTTGGCGCCAACATTGGCCGGCCAAGCGAATGTTGTCGGTTTTTCGTGCGCACATCAAAGGATCTTGGCGCGCTCCGCCAACGGTGTTCACACGTTGGCCTCTTATTCAGTTCATTGTCATACGTCAGTAAAGACGGTTGTGTTGCGCTTGAGTTAAATTGTTGTTCCCGAGTTACGATGGCGTACACAAACACTGAGGTTTTACAATTCATAGAAATGTATCAAAATGAACCAATGAATGACTGATGATGATGAATGTACTTTATGAATTGAAACTTTTTCATTATTACACCAAAATTATTAAATATGATCATCTTTATCGAGAAATTCTGTAACATATTGAAAATAATAATTACTTATCGATACATATTTACGAGATTTGGACTGATTTTAAAGTATAAAGTAATTATTATTTTTAGTATCTTATACGGAATTATTATATGGAATCTATCCTAATTCCGAATACGTGTTGTTCGTATTGAATTCAAGTCAATACTAGTTATTTTTTAAACTTTTCTCGTCTTGTCTCATTTCGCATTGTTTTGCCTCATTGGTGAGAGGAGGTTCAGAGCAGTGCACTGTTTCAGATGACATTAGGTATTAGGTTAGGTTATTAAAAATACCATTTTTTAATACTTTTATTTCAGGTTAATGATGCTTAGAAACGTATAGCAGATTGCTGCTGAAATAGCGTTAGTGCTAGTCACTGTCGTGTTCCGGTTTGGAGGTTAAGGTAGCCGGTAAACTTATACATGTGGCATTAAACCTCGCCACAAGATAGCAACGCACCATTAACATCTTTGGTGTCTATTGGCGATGGTTGACTCTTTCCATCAGGAGACCCATATGTCTTATGATATGAAAAAAAAGATAAGTATTCCTGTTATTGAACTAAAAAAAACAGTAGCAGTCGTGGGACTGCCGATAGAAGTGAAAACGGAACTATTAAGTTGAGAGTAATTAAAACTATATGCAAAAATTATATGAAATTTTTTATGTTTTATTTATTAGTTACATATGATGGGTTAAATAATAAAATACAGTCAGAAATAGTCGATGTATTAGTGTATACGTGTACACAGGCTACTGCGCGTGCGCTAGTCTGGCTCTCCATAGCTATAGATATACTATTATCATTAGCATGTCGGTGACGCGAACCGAGGATTTTACCCTCTACCAAAACGCTCAACGCGCCTAAAGAAGTTTTCACTTCAAAAAGAAAAAGGAATCTTTAATGACAAATCTTACGGCTGTAAGAGATTCTACGTCCATCGTTATTAAAGAGCCAATGCAGAATGGTCAATACACCAATGTGTAAACAGAAACATTTAATGTTGGCCCAACAGTTGGCCCAATGCTTGGCCCAATGTGTACAGCCGGCTTAAGGACGAAAGATTGACTTTTTCTCTGGCAACACTGACTCAACCTGTCAAAAGCTAATTAGATCAGCTGTTTTAATTTTTACTTAATTTATAAATATATTTATGTAATAAAAGTACAATAAAATAAAAATTGGCAAATAACGTTGTGATATAATAGATTTTAATAATAATTATCAAAAATTGAAGAAACAAAGTTTATAATATTGATCGACAGTAACGGTAACCTTTTTTTAAACAAAGAAGAAAGTTTCAAATTCTTAAACGGAAAACCGGGGAAGTATTAGTTATATTTTTTTCCCCTTTATTACACTTTCGTAGTATTAATAACTTTTAATATATTTCTTTTAGTACCCATAAACGTTGCAAGATTTATTAACACTGAATAACTCTTCTGGAAGAGTCCGAAATTTTGGAATTACTCCGAATTTTTATATCAAATTCAGAGTTTTTCCGACTTTGTAAGACTTTTTTCGACTTTTTAAATAAAAATAAACATTCATAAACTGTTACTTTCACTTTGTAAGTTATTTACCTACTTTTATCCGAGAAATTTTTCCACAAGGGTATAAATGTTTGTATTTCCGGGTTTGGGTGTTTATTAAATATGTACTAGTTTTTATATATGTATTTTTATGTATTAGTATCGTTGACTAACACCCATAACACAAGCAAATAGTTTGCTTACTTTGGGGTTAGATCAGTAAGTGTAATTTGTCCCGTGAATATTTATTATTATTATATCTATGATTTGTCTTCTACCCTCACATTTTTTTATATATCATAAGATAGCGAACAAGCAGATGGGTCTCCTGATGGAAAGAGTCAACCATCACTTATAGACACCAAAGATGTTAATGGTGCGTTGCTATTTTGGGGTGAGGTCTAATGCCACATGTATAATTTTACCGGCTTAAGGTTTAAGCACTGACACTATTACGGCAGGAATAGGTAAGGCGGTGGTACCAGCCCCGGGGGAGACAATGCAGAACTCTACCACCTAGTAGCCACGAAGGTAGTGACTTACGTAGCCAATCGGTCGCCTTTTACGACCTGCCTGACAAAACGGCAGTTTGTTTATTCTTCAAAAAAGCCCGGGTCCAACACGGGGAAAAATTATGCCAGACCCTGTCAAAAGCCTTCGAGATATCAACAAGATAGCTAGTGCTTCACCATGATTCTCGATGACCGCGCTCAAGATGTAGGTGGCATACGCTAGAAGATCCTACCGATAGAGATAGTACACAATTATCAATATAAATAAAAATATGTGAGTGTAGAAAACAAATCGTAGATATAATGCAATTCCAATTCCCTACAACATTTAACATTTTTTTATTCTTTTAATATTCTATGCAATTACGTACATCTAGATACATATAATATATTTATAATTACTCTTTGGTAATAATAAAATATATTATAGGAAAATGCACCATCGTTTTACAATCAAAACTGTTTTACTGTTTTTCTTTACGTCTGGTTTTCTAGAGAATTGCTCCTAAAAAAATTGCGATAGCAGCTTTTTACAAATAAGCAGATTTGCTATTTTAATTCTACAGGCGCTAAGTGCATATTTTAATTTAAAATCATTTTTTTGTTTATATAGTCGTTTTTGTTCGTATATTACATTCAAAAAACCAAAGAACGCAAATGGTACATTTATTTGGCTTATATTTAAGAACATTCTGAGCATCCTACTGGAAAATATAACCGTGGCCGGGCTGCAGCGTATACGTTACTCCCCGGCCACCAAAAAGTGCTCTTTTAAGGAGATATACTTGAGGTACATTTAATTTATTCATTGGTACTGCAAGAACATTAAAAGAACATTTAAATTTTATGTCTATAAATTACAAAATTGACTGTGGCCGGGCTGCACCGGAACACCCCTTTTTATTGTAGGTAAGAAATTTTTTTGTGGCTCTTTAAAACTGACTCCTCCGATTCAAAAGGTTGCCGATTTTTTGCCGTTGCCCTTGTTTAAAGCTAAGCGTATAGTTATTTTTTGTTATTAGTATCTGACCAGACAAACGTTATTTTGCCATACAAATTACTTGTGTTGAATATTTTAGTTGAGTTCATGAGAGGGATTAAAAACTACCTATCTTTTACATTGGACCAAAAATCTACAAAATTTTCCTGAAATCTGTTCAGTAGTTTAGGAATCCATAGCGGACAAAAGTGACACGTAATTTACATGATAAAAAATTGCCATATAAATTACGTGTAAAATAAAAACCGCCCTGTGGCGAATGGTCAGCGGCCTTGACCTCGCAAGCGACAGGGCTGGCATTTGATTCCCGACAGGAACAAACATTTGTTTAATGAGCATAAATATTTGTATTTCTAGGTTTGTTTGTTTATTAAATATATTTCAGATCTATATATTTCTATGAACTAGTATTGTTGACTAATATGCATATCACAAGCAAGTACTTAATTGCTTATAGTTAGGGTTAGATCAATTTGTGTAGTTTGTCCACTGATATTATTTTTTATTTATTTGTTACAATAGTAACTATTATATAATCTGTGCATCTGCTTATTGTATATTATTTAATGATGTAAAAAAAACCTTTTGGTGGTTTCCATTCAGCAATCACATTGAGCAGTTTGCCAGACCGTACAATATTTACAATTTAAATCATCTTGTAATATCTTGGATTACTATTAAAACAGATTGGGAGTTTAAATTTTTATTAGCTTAAAACTATTTCTTGGCTTTTGCTTCTCTGGCTGCTTTCCTTTCTGCAGCACGAGCCAACTGTTTTGCTGGTTTAAGGTTTCCTTTTTTACAAAACCTCTGATTCCTTAAAAACTTGGGGTCCATCTGAAAGATCAACAAAACTTAAATACAAATCAATAAAAAACATATACTAATGATATTTATAACATGACATCAATTTCCTTGTAAGTTATTAGATTATAAGATAGCAAACAAGCAGATGGCCCTCCTGATGGTAAAAGAAACCATTGTCTATAGACACTAAAGATGTTAATAGTACGTTGCTATCCTTGTGGTGGGATGGCAATGACATAATATGTATAAGTCTACCCGCTATGTTATCCTCCAAACCAGAAACCTTACTGCGGAAAGTATAGTTAAGGCAGTGGTACAAAATACGCGGGTGACTCGTTGCTTAGCTCTACCAACTAGTAGTCACATGGTAGTGCCATGTATAGCCAATCGATCGTCTTTTACAACCTGTCTGACAGAACAGCAGTTTGTCTTTCTTCAATAGAGCCCAGTACAACATAGCAGCTCAGGTTGTCAATTGCCCAGTTTGTTATTTAAAATGATTGGCGGTAGTCCCTATATATAAGTCCACTACAAACAACCATTGATGAAACAACAATTAGGTTTTTTATTGATATTTCAGGTTGAATGAAGAATTAAAACAGATATTTTGCAATCCAAGAAACAAACTACTATTGCGATAACAACAACTCCTATAATGGAGATGTTTAAATGATTAACAAAATAATTTAATGGAGTTCATCTTCATGGAAATCTATAAAGATAACAAAAGTAAAATATTTTAATATAACTGTAAGTCTAGATGGAAGTGTTGTACATCAAAGAGACATTGAGAGATCAATTATCATAACCAATAAATAAGTAACATCACTCAGCAGGCTTAACCAAAGTAACAATACTATAAGTTAGAATATAATAAAATGTATTAGATTGACATAAGCCACCGTAAATCATGTGGTCAATTGTTATCAAAAGTTGGTAGACAATGTTATAATTTGTAATGAAAATTCAGTAAAAACCGTTTATGGTGACATCTTTACACCAAAAAACATGTTTAATTCTTGTTTTATACACTAATTGTAGAATACTTGTCAAAACATAATTGAATTGGTCATTTAAAAAACCTCATAAGTCCCATAATTAGGATTTTTCAGGAAGCAATAAAAACTGTTTCAGACACAAATGAACGAGTTTTTAAAGGAATTTTTTATACTTATTTCAGTGTTTGAGTCGTAAGAAATAAAAATTTATAATAATAATGAAACAAACCTAGAAAACTGTTCTTGACTTATAATTTAACCAAAATAATTTTAGTAATCGTAATTTTTGTTGCTAGAACAGCCTTTTAAACTACTCTTATTTTTTTCTATACTTTTTCACCTTTTAAACCTTCCCTGGACTTCAACAATTAATTCAAAACCAAAATTAGCCAAATCGGTTCAGCCGTTCTCGAGTTTTAGCAAGACTAATGAACAGCAATTGATTTTTATATATATATATATGTTGTTGCCCATGACTTTTTCCGCGCGGACTTCGTTTTCTCCACGCAGCTCCTCCCCCGTAGGTGATAGCGTGATAATATGTAGCCTATATGTTGACCCAACCTATTAGTAATATCCATGCAAAATTTGAAGTAAATCCATGAAGTACTTTTTGAGTTTACCCTGGACATACATACAGACAAACAGAGAAAAATTCTAAAAACTATATTTTTCAGCGGCGTGCACAGGATTATGGTACTGAGTGTGCGACGGAGTACTCGGCCACAAAAACTTTTTCTTTTATAAATTTCAGCGGCATGCACATGATTATGACACAACGTTTTATTAAAATATCTGTGAATGGCAAGTAAAGCACTGCTTTTCTGCCTACAAGGAGCGCACGCGCCTGATATTTTTGGCTTCGATATCTATTGTAGATCACACCCCAAGTATTTTTTAAAATAATATTCAATGTTCAGTTTTGACTATCCTACGATTTTATTATATATACTAGCTATAATGCCCGGCTTTGCCCGGTAGTTGATATGAAATTACGTGGTACACGAAATATAACAAATGTAATTTAAGACTTTATTGAAATTGGAATTTTAAGTTTCGCGCCACTGCTACACATGCTGCAATTGCTCGCAGCGCCTAAATGCAACTCAAATAATTGTTGTTCTGAATGAAGTTCAAATACTCGACAACAGATGGCGCAACTAAACTTAATTTCTAAGTAGAAGAATTGGAAAAGCTCTTTTATCTTTAAAAACACGCCCTTTAGGTTAAAACGGGAACTTTTTTGTTCGAGGGGGGGGGGGGACTCCTTTTTAAGTTTTTTATCGTGCCGGGACTCCTTTTTAAGTTTTATCGGCACGCACATTTTATCAACTTAGTTTTATTATATAATATAATAATGATAGAAGATATTTTGACAACTTCACTTAGTCAAATTTTAAAATCTGTAAGGTACATAGATTATACCCCATCATTTTCATCTAAATTACTTTCAACATTTACAGTCGACCAGCTAAAACTTTTGTTAAAAATCACATGTGCTCTTCCAGAATGCTATCCACAACTTGCATTAAATCAACTATATTTTACAACTTATTATTATTGCCTCTGTGGTCTAGAGGTCCAGTGTCGGTGTTGACCATATGAGGTGCCAGATTCGATACCCAGGACGGGCAGAACAAAAATGTGTTTTTTTAGTTTTCTTATAGAAACAAAACAAAACTTTGCAGAATTGCCCAACCCAGGAATCAATTTGATTCCTGGGTCGGGCAATTCAATGTGTGTTTTAGTTTCCTCATATAGACACCGTTGCTCGTGATTAGATAAGTGCCCGGTGGGACTAATTATCTTGGGCTAATTGTGGGTGCACTGGTTGAACCTCAGCCAACCTCCTCTGAAAGTAATATTTTATATTCTTTTAGGAATTTTTTACTTAAGATACAGTTAGCTGTTTTTTTTTTGTAAAAATTTCACCACCATTTCTCATATTTGAAAACTTATGACTTACAAAATTATTGTAAAATTGGAGATTTGAATACCTATGATTGAAGTAATCAAAACCTTAATCGGGAACAATGAAAATCTAAAATGTAAAAGTAAGTTATATATATATATATATATATATATATATATATATATATATATATATATATATATAATAACTACTCCCGTCAGCTAGTAGTGCATGCAAAAACCTCACAAGTCACTGAGTTATGTTTTTACGCAAAGAACTATTTTTATGCAGTTAAAGAGGAAGGAATGTATTGACTTACTTGGTTTTTACTCAGAATATGCATCTACATTTACAGATCATTTTCAGTAACAAAACATTTAAAAAAAAGTGAATTAAGTGCTTTTAGCAGGGATGGAATGTACATCGCTGATGTCGAAAGAAGAGTGTGTGCAGAGAACAGAGCAAATGGAGTGTTAGGGAGATGACTAAAAAGCATGATATAAGTCAGGGTGCCCACTTAGCCCTGTAAAATAGGCACATGTCAATTGGCTATTCTGTAGTTTTATTAAATTATTTTCTGTGTGCCCAATTAACTGCTGTTTAACACAACAATCACAATAGAAAGTGAAGATGCTGAGGAACATTATTTCATGGGTGCAGTGTATACTGTATTATACAAGTACATACATATCTATTGCCGGATTCCTTACATGGTAGGTAGGGAGTACCGAGTGCCATACACACGTAGCAAAGGTTAAAAACTGAACTCTACAGAAGCACTGTAAATTAACAAAGAGATTAACAGTTGTACTAAAGACATACATACATATATATCTTCACGCCGGATCTCTTAAGGGGTAGGCAGAGATAAATGAGTGCCAAACATCACGATCCTTGCAGGATTGTCTCGCTTCTTCCACATTCATTACTCTCTTCATACAGACACCCCGGTTGCGAAGACTCTTGACACCTTAAGACAGTAAGTACTGTCTAAGAGCAATTTGATATGTCAGTTTTGGCCTTCCCCGGAACCTACATCCTTCCACGTTCGCATTGTATAATGTCTGCTTTGTTAACCTTCCGTCTACCATTCCTTCTACATATCCGAACCAATGGAGAATGCCCTTTCTCAGCTTTACACCAACACTTTCTTTCAAGCCTAACCTCTCTCTCTCATTTCCACTATACGAACCCGGTCTGTGAGTGTCATGCCACATATTTTTTTCTAATTTAATTTAAATTTAATCTCATCTCAACCTAGTTGATTCTTCTTTCATGCCCTTTCTGACATACCCAACTTTCACTTCCAAACAATAGCATTGGGATAAGCACATAATTATGCAGGGCAGACCCAGACTTAAAACTGTATTTTTAAGTAAACTCCTTGATGCTTCATTTGCTCTGTTCCCTGCACACACTCTTCTTTCAACATCAGCAATGTACTTTCCACCCCTGCTAAAAGCATATCCAAGATATACAAAGTCATCTCCACTCGTTCCGGCATTACATCATTGACCACAACTCTTACATCCGTTCTGGTTGCAACACGGGGAAGAAGAAAACATATTACAAAATAATACAAATTCTAGGAAAAAGTGCAATTAGATACTAAACAATGAAAAAAGCAGTATTTCTGTTAAAGTATAAAACTATCCATCAAACATGGATATAAAGTATCAAACTTGTTAGTAACTAGTTGTATGCAGAAATTTCAATAATGAAATTAGCAATACTTGCATAAAACACAACTGCTCTTCATAGGTGAGAATGCTGTCAATGTATCCGACAAATTAAAACATGTCAAAGACACAGCCAGTGTGTTTTTATACTTGAATAAAAACTTGCTGGCTACTACACAGTGTGAATGAAAACATGTTTGAGACATTTGCAATACATGTATAAAACAAATATTAATATTTTGACAAGTATTCTACAAGTTGTGTATAAAAAAAGTATTAAACATGTTTTTTGGGCTAAACGAGGGGTTAGAACAACATACCGGATATATTGACCCCGAACAAAGGTCCAGACTGAATGCTGAATTTCAAATACAAGGTTTACTTTAGTGTTATTTATATTTAAAGTATACTTGCATTGTAGAAAATTCATAAAAAGTTTGAATTTTTACTTACACCCAGTGTAGATTCATGTTTCACGTTCGTCGGTTTTTTTATTCCATTCCTATGAGCTTTGCGATCTACAACAAATAAACAAATGTTATTACTATAAACGTAGGCTGAATTAATTTAATTACATTGTAATTATCCTTACTTTGATTGTGATTTGTATGATTCTTTGACTTTGCCATTTTGCGTTATTTGTAATTCTGCAACAAGAAATAAGTAATTAAAATATTGTCAGTTGTGCACTTCGCCTATATTGCAAGAGTTGAGGATTTTATTGAAAGTGATTCAATAGATAATTTTCGATATTTAATAAGTTTTAAAAATTCCTGAACTAACCCCACAAGAAAAACACTAAAGAGAAATAGATTGTCAGATGTCAATGTCAACTATCAACAGACGTAATATAAGTATTACAACGAATGTATATGTCATTATGACATATTATGTCTTAAATGAAAATAGAACGGCAAAGAACTTATATTATACGATAACTGGAATTACTTCAAAGCAAAATTTGAAAAATAAAAATGTACATTATTCCGTTATAAATAAAGTTGACATTTGTTTCTTACTTAACAGAGGGGAAAAACGTTCTAAGCAAGACAACGATAAGAATGGATGTTGTCCGATTCTTGCAATTGCCAGTGTAAATAAAAGTATCTGATGGTAGATTTTTATATATTTGGTAATCGTTAAATCCCTTTTATTTATACACGTCGGTAAAAACATTAACATGAAATGTATTGTAATTAACACAGTGAGTTCTAAAATGTGCCTATTTTAATTATTACGTAATTACTTACGCAATGCAAAAACTGTTTCTCAAATTAGTAGAATTACTTAGTAGCAATTTGCAAACTACGCATGGCCGCACTTATATATGGCGATTGGCGCTTTATTTAGAAGAAAGAGATACACTCTACCCATGTCGTGGTACTCTTCGGAACGATTTTTAAGCGCGTGTGAACATTCCGAGTAGAATATAACTTCCTTGCTTCAGATTTCTCCAAATCAGTTTTATGAGAATTGGAATATAGAAAAGAATGGGAAGAAGAATTTCCAGGTTGGCTGCAAGATAGTCGTAAATGCGAAAGCTATGCCTATTGTAAGAATTTTAATAAAGATATCAACATCACATCAGGAAAAGACGCTATAAAGAAACATAGTTCTTCACAAGCACACTCAGTATCATCAAAGAATATAAAATCATAACCGAAGAAATAATCATTTACTGTGACCAAAACTCAAAAATCTGGTATACTGGTTAAGCAAGGTAATTTTTTTAGTTATTTAATTTACTATTTATATTGTAATATTTTTTTTTCTACATATCGGTTTATAGAAGCAGTGGATATAATTATACCCTAATCGCTACTAGACATACTAGATGTACCTACATAATTTTAATTCTTTATTTTTAATTTCAGGTGAAATAAGATTAGCCTCGTTTGTTGCTGAACACAATCTACCATTCACTATTATGGAGCACCTACCGCAGTTGATGCAAGCCGTTTGTCCTGATTCAAAAATAGCAGAAGAAATAAAATGGTCTTCTACCAAAACTCATGACATAATTGATCATATTATAGGTAAAGAAAGTTTCAATAATTTATGTGAAGGTCTAGGGCAAACTAAGTTTTCGCTTATTATTGACGAGTCCACTGATCTTAGTACGACCAAACACTTGTGCTTAGTTGTGAGATATGCGAAAATGAATCGTATTAAAGATTGTTTTTTAGCTCTTATTCCATTAGAAGAAGCTAATGCAGCAACCTTATTTGAACACATTGTAATTTTTTTAGAAGCAATAACATTCCATATAAAGATAATAAAAAGGGAATTTTTAGATTTTGTATTACCATTATTTGCCGATTTAAATAAAGAAATGCAAGCAGAACACCCGAAAATTCATAATTTATATGAAAAAATAACTGGAACATTAAAAAGTATTTTTGATTGTTTTTTAAAAAGAGAATATTTAACTAGCACTCCAATCGAAAATGTTGATTTTAGGAATCCCAGAAATTTTATGGATATTGATGACGTATATTATGGTGCTGCTGCGTCTAATACACTGCTAAGTAGTTCAGAAAATCTAAACTCAGATCAAGTAAATTTGTTTAAATGCAGATGCCTAGATTTTTATATCGAATCTTGTAAGCAAATAACCACGCGGTATCCATTGAAAAATAACCCAATAAAAGATTTAGACATAATTAATCCAAAAAATGTTAAAATTGGCAAAACTGCTTCGATAGTTCTTGTGAGTAGGCTCTTTCACAATATTGTTCACAGCAACGATTTCCAGGAAATTGATACAGAGTGGCGCATTTTAAGAAATTGTGAACAAATCAAAACATTTCCTGATGATGTAGAACTATTTTGGGATGAAGTAAGTTTACTAAAGCGTGGCGATGAAACTCAAATGTTTCCATTGTTATCTAATTTCATCTTTAATATTTTATCACTTCCCCATTCATCCGCTAACGTTGAACTCATATTTTCACATATTAATCTTTTAAAAACAAGGCAGTGAAATAGGCTGTCTACTGAATCAGTCACTAGTCTATTACATTTAAAACGACTCTTTAATACAGCTAATTGTTACGATTTTGAAATTAATTCGAAGATGACCGTGGCTATGGCCAAAGAATATTGGTATAAAAAATAATTATGATTGTTGCGAATTAGTCTGTAAGTTTATTTTTAAAAAATAAACAAATTTTATTGAATATTGTATTTTATTGTCAAATACCGATTTTGCGTACAAATATACCGATTTTAGCTGGCGATCCAACTGATCTCGCTCTATGACGTTCGAGACCACTGGTTGTCACTGTCATCTGTCATCCGTCAGCTGTGATTTGTGAAGTGTGAACGTGTAATGACGTGTGCGCTTTACGATTTTACGAGCGACTGTTTCTCATTTATATTATTTTGTTCTGTGGATTGTTTGTGGTAAAATTACTTTTTAGAGTAATAAAATTGTGTGGATATATGTCCGTAATTGTTTTTAATCTAATAAATTAAAAGTGTTGGAGGAAATGGTAGTGTTAGAAGGCGAAAGCGGTGATGGTCAACTCATTTCGATTGAAGATGGAAAATCTGACAGCAAAATACAAAACCCCATATCTCTAGAAAGTATCCTTTTTTAATTACAAATACTGCCTTATTCAATGATGAATGAACATAGAGAATATTATAATAAAATGTATTGTAATATTCTCTATGTAAATTAATTATTGCTTGGAATATTTGACCTAAACAATGAACAAAATCTTAGGTTAAAATTAAAGTATAAAGATATAAATAGGCTGTATATTAAAAATTTCTATATACTACACTCTAAATTACACAATTCATTGAATAATTTTTACACCCACACATGTTACCATGACATTAAAAGAATTAAGAAGATGAGTTAGCAGGTTAGCATTCCTTCAACAGCTTCCTCGTACCCCATTTTCCGGGATGACTTATATTATGAATGTTATCAAAAATTTTGCGCCTGAACTCTATTGGCAGGAATGGTCTAGGTTTACCGGTTGATATGTCACAATAAATAAAGTTGTGGGAATCTGGTGACAGTATTTTCGTCATAACCATGGATCGACTATTTAGCATCTTTTCCAGATCTGGGTCGGAGTCTTGTGTCGTAGCGAAGCTTCACGTAATCTTGTGGTGTCGGCAAGGTTATTTCTTTAACTAATTGAGACAGGGTATCTGCAACAAAGTTACTGTGTCCCTTAACGTGTCTTATGTCTGTGCTGAATTGGGAAATATAGTCTAGCTATCTTATTTTGTCTTGGCGTATTGTCCAATGAGTTTTTTAGTAAATGCGTACGTGAGCAGTTGATGATCGGTAGAAATAGTAAATTTTCTTCCTTCCAAGTTTTTTAAATTTTTTATCACCATATAAATTCCTAATAATTTCCTGTCATATGTAGAATATCTCATTTGTGTTTCGCTTAAATTTTTGATCTATTCCCAGTTTCCCCCAAATGCTTTCCGCGAACGGGGGAAACTGGGAATTTTTGATGCATCTTCCCCCGAATTCATAATCGGGGGAAACTGGGAACAAAACATATTCTTATTGTTTTGTATTGCCCTTGCGCCCGATACTAGTCGAGTGCGGGGTGAGAAGTTTACCGGCTACCTAACCCTCCAAGGGTTAGGTAGCCGGTAAACTTATGAATGAAGACCTCGCCACAAAATAGCAACGCACCATTAACATCTTTGGTGTCTATAGGCGATGGTCGACTCTTTCCATCAGGAGACCCATCTACTTGTTTGCTATCTTATATTTAAAAAAAAATATCCTCTATATATATTTTTTCAATATTACAAGTGTCACCGAGTTTTTTTTTAATAAATTTAAATTTGGCGCCGTCGAACAGACACTGACTTATTTGAATAGACTGAATTAGAATTTTTATTTAAGAAATTAGAAACTTTAATTGAATTAATTGACTTACCTATTTACATGAGTGTTTTATCTGAATTATATGATTAACTTGTTATTTGAAAGATTTGATCAATTCACATATCAGTTGGAGAAATGCTGGTCGATGGAGAGTGTTTATACATTATTTTGTGTTAATTCAACTTATTATAGATACTACTGAATTGACATTCGTAGCTACACACTCTCTTTCACTGTAGCACATGGGTGCATAGTGGACATTTATTTTTCCCTTTTCCTGTGTTACTACGGTACACAGTGGACTTTTATTTTTTTGTCAGTTTGGTACTTCTTTTTTGTCATTTTGGTGCATTTTTTTGCTGACGCCTTGGTGCAGGTGTTTGGTCGCCAGTGATCGCCAATCTAATAAAAAACATTTATTAGATTGGCGATCACTTATCAAAAAAATAATAATTAAATTCAGGTAACAAGTGATTCCCTAATAATTTCAGGTCCCTATTTTCGGGAAGCCAAATGTATTGAAAAATTATTTATTATGGAAGCGAAGCCAAATTGTATTATAAATATTTATTATGAAAATTGCCAAATGCATAAAGAAAAATAATAGTTGTTTTATTATGCCTGGATGAGATGTTTTTATATAAGGAAGGTAATAATGGTTTGGTACCTGGTGGATTCTAGGAGTTATTTATGGGTAACAAGTGCCACTCCTAGGGGCGTCGCACAGACTCCCTCCATATAGCCAGATAGCAAAGGGAGACTGGGCTTTTAATCATAAGGGGGGCTAATGAGGTGATCACTTACCAAAAAAAAATGAATAAGTTCAGGATCTGAAAAACAAAATCGAACAATAAGGCAGGAGATGAAATGAGATAGGCTGACTTGGATGGATGGTATATATTGGTCTCTAAGTTAGAGTCGCATTTATAATAGGTTACGAACTATAATTATAGTAAGAGAGTTCAAAGTTCATAGTCACACACTGCCTCACCAAAATTAAAGTCTTGCATGAGTAGTCAACCCTAGTTGTTGGCTACGGCTATGTTAAGCAATTTGTGTTTTCCTTCTGGAAGTTAGTTTTCCACCATTGCATGCATAGTCGTGTCTCATGGCTATGGTTATGTTAATGGCTGGACCTATAAATTGCCTCTTGAAGTATCTTAAGGTATCCCCATCCGTCTTTGACTGGCTTAGCAGTTATCTTCGAGGGCGTCGACAGTATATTCAAACTGCAACAAAAGCATCGGCTTGGTCTGACTTAACAGTTGGTGTGCTACAGGGTGGTGTTTTATCACCTTCATTATTCATGATTTTTATTAATTTTATAACTACAATTTTGTCAACATCTCACCATCTTTATGCTAATGATTTGCAAATTTATTCTTAAGCAACACTTTCTGAACTGCCAAATGCTTCCTAGCAATTAATAATATCCTAGCAAACATATCAATGTTGAAAATCACTTGATCTTAATTAATAAGCTTAATCCAATTAAAACGTAGGCTATTATAATTGGTAGTACCAGGCTAATTAAAAAAAATGACTGGATAATTAGCTAGCAGTAGAGCTTAATGGCGTCACTATTCCCTACAGCGATTACGTAAAAAATCTTGGCATTTACATAGATAATACTCTATCATGGACTAAGCAGATCCAGGAGCTTAGTAAAAAAGTTTTTTATGCCTGGAGTTCATTAAACTATCTTAGGTATTTGCTTCCAATTCGTACCAAAATTATGCTGGCGGATTCCTTGTTACTTTCTATTTTAGATTATGTAGTTATGTAAAACTCTCTTTAGACCTGATCAATAAACTTGAGTGACTTTGAAGTCGCTTTGTATAAGGTTCGTATTTGGTCTGCGCAAATATGACCACATTTCCGAATTTCGTGCCAAGCTCGAGTGATTGCCTATTCATCTTAGTCAGAATACTCATATTCTCTCACAGCTATACTCGATTCTCTATGATTTGAATTCTCCATCTTACTTAAAAGAAAGATTCATTTTCCGTGACAAACAGCACAAATATCTTATATTGGCTGATACTGATATAATCGTTCCTTGTTAGTGCCAACACAGAACACTATTTATTACAGCCTTTCCTTCACCTCACAACCTGTTATGCTTTGAAACTCTCTTCTAGAAGATATCAGAAAGGCGCCGAGTTTAAACTCTTTCAAAAACATGATCAAATGTCACTTTTTATGTACCTAGTAGTTTTGTCTAATTTTTCAAGTTAGTTTAATGTATACCACTCTTTTATTTGCTGATTTTGTTTTTGTGTGTAATCAGATGATACTTTTATTATAATTTTTTTTGTCTTTTCCTTAAGAGCATAAAAACTGTAAATTATCTTGTGGTAAGCGTCACTTTGCCGAGTATACTGTTATCCTTATTATAAAGGTTGTTTGGAAGAGATCACTTTATTAGTGACTGGCTGTTGCCCGCGACTTCGTCCGCGCGGACTTCGTTTACTCCTCACTGCTCCTCCCCCGTAGGTGATAGCGTGATAATATGTAGCCTATATGTTGACCCGACCTGTTAGTAATATTCATGCAAAATTTGAAGTCAATCCATGCAGCACTTTTTGAGTTTACCCCGGACATACATACAGACAACCAGACAAAAATTCTAAAAACTATTTTTGGCTTTGATATCAATTGTAGATCACACCCCAAGATTTCTTTAAAAAAATATTCAATGTACAGTTTTTACTTTCTTACGATTTTATTATATGTATAGATAAGACCGCCTTTGTGTATTTTACTTGTGAAATATTTTTTGTAACTTAAATGTTGTCATATATTTTGGTGCACAATAAAGAGTTATTGTATTGTATTGTAATTTGCCTTTAAGTGTGACCTTGTATGGGTATATGCATTAAATTTTAATAATAATTGTTACTTTGAATTGAATAAGTTATAAGATCTATTTAAAGAGGGAGTTTTCACATATAAAATGTATATGAAGTTCATTTTAATAGTAATAAATCTGACACGTGGCAATAGGATGTTTTTTTAAGGTTGATTAAAAAATGTTGTGAATGTAATGATTGTACCAAGTTACTGCGTTCATTTAATTAATATCTGTCATAGGACTCATGCTATATTTTACAAAGCATTGTGTAAAATAGTTAAGGGAGTGTTTTTATATTTCAGCTTTTGTAGATACTGATTGTTTTCGTAAGTAAAAACACTCCTTAAAGTATTTTATACTAATCATAATTAGCTGCATCTTAAGGGAGGGAAAAGGGAAATGATTTTGTTATTTAGGGAACTTTATTTTAATCACTGTTTATTTCAGAATTACTTCCTGAATTTAATTGGTTACATCTATATATATAAAAGAAAGTCGTGTTAGTTACTCCACTTATAACTCAAGAACGGCTGAACCGATTTAGCTGAAAATTGGCAGGGAGGTAGTTTAGAGCCAGGAGAAGGACATAGGATACTTTTTACAAAAAAATAAATCTGCTTATTTATTGCCATTAAGGCGGAACAAAGTTTGCCGGGTCAGCTAGTTTATAATAAAACTTGCTGTCTCAAACACAAACATCATCATTTAGATGCTCAAGTTGAATCATTTTATCTTCGACTTTTATAACGTGATTGATGAATTTTGACTACCGTTCTGGGGTCACCAAAGAACACAGGCAAGACTTCACACATCGTTTTTTTTTTGTTATTACCTTAAAGTTGAATGTATTCCGTAAGAAGGTTGTAGTCGACGGTTCATGCCAACCTTGAACCTGTCAATGCTGGTGTTCCCCAAGGCTGCGTGCTATAACCGACACTGTTTACATGTTGCGAATTAGTAACATACATTGCTATGCGGATGACATATCTGGTGATGCTACATACTCCGACCGTAGCGGTATTTCTCGGGAACACGTCGAAGTGGCCGGAACAAGCTCGTGTCTGAAGTCGAGAATCGACTTACCGATTTCTCGGGATGCGGTCTACAAAACCTTGTTATATTTAACCCTAACAAGACGCAGCTTTGCGAGTTCACCGCAAAAAAGACACCCTTTGTTGTGTCACCTCGATTTGAGAATACTTTCCTGACTGCCTCAACCAGTATTGGAATTCTGGGATTCGACATACAGAACAACGTTTAGTTCTGCGGTCATTTGGAAGGAAAAACTAAACTAGCCTCCTAAAATCTTGATGTACTCAGCGGAGCAAAGCAGTATTTCATGCCATCCCACATTGCCTCCAACTTTATTAGGCCCAAATTCGACCTCACATGGAGTACTGTTCTCACGCCGGTGCTCCTCAGTACCAGCTTCTTCCTCTTGATCGCATTCAACGTAGAGCGGTTCAAATCGTCGACGACCAGGCCATTTCTAATCAGCTTGACTTTTTGGCGTTACGCAGAGATGTGGGTTCACTGTGCATTTTTTACCGCATTTATCATGGGGAGTATTCCGGCGAGTTGTACGGATTAATTCCTGCCATTAAATTTCAACATTGGACATCGCGTCAAAATTTAAAGTTCCACCCTCACTACCTCGATGTCTGGAAATCCACAACCGTGCCCTTTTGTCGGCACTTTCTGCCTCTCACTACTCCTTCGTGGAATCAATTACCGGCGGGAGTGTTTCCGAACGGATGTGACTTGGAGGACTTTCCAGAAAAGGGCTTACGCATTTTTTAAAAACCGGCAACGCAACTGCATGATCCCTGGTATTGCAGATGTTCACGGGTGGTGGTATTATCCAATTTGGTCTGTCTATTCTGAAAGTGAAGATTTATGTTTATTTATATAGATTATCTCCAATAAATACTTAGGAGACTATAAAAAGAAATAAAGTGACAAATAAATTTATTTTCTAAAAGCCTTCCATTATTTGCAGATCTTGCATTTGCAACTGACAAAAAGCAGGCGTCTTGACATTTGCTAAACATGTTTAAGGGAATAAATGCATGTAAGCATTTTTGTGCAAGCCGCCCTAAATAGTACATAGAAGTCATTACTAAATACCGATAATACAGCTCTCACTTTAAAATTAAAATAAAAGGGAACTTTCATACTAGCTCCACTTAAATTAGCCTTTTAGGTTCTAATACACTGTATAGCTACGAGTAATTACAGTGTACGTGTTTGCCTATGGAATACTGTTATACTACTATTCTGTTATATCATGTGGTTGTATCATGAAGCTGTATTATATCTGGAGGCAGCACTTCTAATACCTATTTAAAACCAAATTTTAAATACTGCTGTCATCTTCTAAGGTATTACCCTCTCTTTCTAACACAGCTGAATAAAAATAGATGGGGAGACCTCATAGACAGAGATATAACGTAAATATTTGTTTCAATTTATTAATACGAGTGCTAGCTCCACCTATACCTAAATATTTCATGGGTTGTATATACCGGTACAATTTCAATATCAACTAAGAAGTGCCACATATGATTAGCAAAAATCACTTTTGATGTAACATTTTGTATTGTCTTTTTATAGTTATTTAAATTTATTTCTGTTCATTGTAATGTGTTCAATGTGGCACGAATTGTAGTACTGATATTTTTATTTTATATTTAATTAATTATTTATATCTATTTATATATTTTGTATCATAAAAAATAAATAAATGATTTACCTTAATAAATTCAGTTTTCCGTATCACTAAGGATGCGCAACAGCAGCATGGTCTTCGACACGGTGACTATCAACGCTATAGAGGTTACTGTTCTCGTCGTATTAAACGCCTAAGAAAAGTGCTCAAGCTACCACAGGTATAAGCATTAACTCTACAAATTTCTCTTTTATTGTAAAATCTTATTTATTTTTATTAACAAGTTATTACAACTGTGGTATTGCAATATTATACGTGCGAACATTACGATATAGCCGTGGTTTTTCGCGCCCGTCAATCAAGGCTACTTAACAAGGCCTCAAATTACAGGTTATAAGTAAGTATATTTACATAAGTTCCCAAAAAAAATTAGAATAAATAAATAAGTTACACTATTTGAAAATATTTTTTACCTAAACTGGCAAACATTATCTGGGGCAAAGTATATAGAATACTTCTACAATAAGCTTCCTGATGCTATAAGAGATTTACCAGTGAACAAATTCAAGAAATATGTAAAAAAAAATTCTATAAAATATCTGTATATCTAGATGACCAGATAGCAAGGCATGAATTGCTCCTCATATCAGCAATCTTTATTATTATTATTGTAACAATTACATACAATTAAACATTATGTAATCTTACTTTAAAAAAATATACATGAAATAAGACAAGCCCGCTGAGTTTCTTCCGCCGGATCTTCTCAGTGTGTGGCCGCGTTTCCGATCCGGAAGTAGTTAAAAAAAATATTGACGCATAAAAATAACTTGTAAAAAGTTTTATTGAATAAAGTGCGTCTGATTTCTGATTTCTCTTATATCAGAAGATATTACTTTCAAGGGCGGATCCCGCTTTCGGTTCAGGGGGGGTCACATATACAAGGGACCTTCCAATCTTCGGTACAGCGGAGGTCACATATTGGAGATTCAGTCATGATAGGCTCTAATCCTCTAATCATATTAATTCCTTCCTTAAATTAGATTCCTACCCAGGCGGGAGGGGGGAGTAATTACCCCCCCCCCCCCCTCCCATGGATCCACCCTCGATTATGGGTAATGGGTAAAATTATGGTTCTAGTAAACGATAGCTACAAAGTGGTTTGTTGGTGTTATTTGGGCTCCTTTGAAGAATAGACCAACTGGCAGGCAGGTCGTAAAAGCCGACCGATTGGCTATACATGTCACAACCATCGTGACTACTAAGTGGTAAAGTTCCGCAACATCTCGCCCGGATATTTGGTACCACTGGCTTGCCTATTCCTACCGCAATAGCGTCAATTCTTCTCATTGTCGTGTTTGAGTTTGGAGTTTCCCTCCAAACCCAAACACGACAATCCAGTAGACTTATGCATGTGTCATTGCCATCCCTCCACACGGATAGCAACGCGCCATTAACATCTCTCTCGTCTATAGGTGCTTCTTTGTTATATTATGGTGTAAAAACTGTCCTTTCAAAGTAGCCAGAACTAACACTAAGACTATAGGGAAATAATAAAATAAATAATGTATAGGGTGATAGACGCCACTACCGTCGCCGTGATGTTACCTCAGCACACCTAGCCGCAACGGGTGCTGAGAACCGTCTGCTCTGTGTACCTCTTCTCCAGGCTGAACGAGCATGGGCACATGCAATGCAACTACGACAAGAAGCTAATACCGAGCCTAGGAAAAAGTTTCATCTCATTTCCCGTTTAAGGAAAGCATGTGCTCATGCACATACATTACTTCAGCTATGTGAGGTAAGTCATAATATGTGATATATGATTAATTTTTGCTTGTTGGGATCCTTTTGAATAGTAGTTGCCTTTAGTTGCAGGGGTCGGCAACCTGAGCTATTTGGATGTGAAGCTGCGGCTCTATAGTTCCATTATTTATTTTATAAATATAAAAAACAAAAAACATTTCTTTTTATCAATTTCACCTCTATCGCTCGAGCTCGCCATCGTCACTTAATGATTAAGGGGGTAAGATAGCCTTAAGGTTGCCGCATTGTAATATTATCACACTGAATAGTTAGTTACCTATGCACATTTTCTTGTTTGCTATCATAAAAAACTGAGATACACTAATACCTATCAGACGAGATAAATTATCTGCTGACGAGATGGGACGTCGTCTTTATCATCTCATTTGGCCTGTGTTGGTCTGGAGCCTTTTGAAGAATAGACCATCTGTTTTTGTTTTAGACAATTTGTGAAAAGCGATTTGACAAATATGTTCCTAATCGTAATTAGTATGTGTGATACAGATCTGCAAATTCTCGCTTGGGTTGATACACACGCCTTATTTATTTTTGCCGCAATAGTGTCGATACTTGACGCTTTGAGCAATCGCGGCAACCAACGCGCGCAAAGCTTTTTCATTCCCAAATATGGGAGTAAAATATTAAAAACGCGTTCAAACGAACTGCTCACTATCTCTGCTTTCTCTCGCAAAATCAAGCGCCAATCGAATGATACATTTTGTGAATTTTTTGGATCATGCCCGTATTCGTGACTTCATTTAAACGGCCAGGCCTGTGGGCGTCTTCGCAGCTCAGTATTTCTTTTTTTGAAAAGATGGCAGAATATAATGTAATTTTTTTTAAGTATCTCTTTTAAAGGTCGTCGTTTTGTAAACATATCAATCAACCGTCGTAGTTTGGTGCAAACGGGCCTTAGTGGTGGACGGTGGTAGAGGTTATAATTATCTCCACCTGGGAAACTATCTGTCATTTTATGAAATAATAAAAAAAATACGGCTGAACGGAGTGGTGGTGTTGCATACCAACGTCTGGTGATGGTGGCATCACCGTCATGGTGAAAATTCACTCATAATGTTTTCTCTGATTGCAGAATATAATTTTAACAAACCGCGACAAAATACACGATATTGTTTACTTTTTTGAACTTTTACTTCTATATCGAGATGACAATTGTTATAGAAGTTAGATCCTCCTCTACAGTACTATGCGTTCCAACTAAGAATAGGATCGAGCTTGTTATCAACTTCACATCACAAGTGTGAAATTAGTAATGTCAGCAAAAAAAAAAGTTCAAAAAATGGAACTGATTTATTGAAGAACAAAATAACATTCATATATATAATTTTATAATAATAAATAATAATATTAGTGTTCCATTTCATACTACATGTAGATACATAGGTATATACCTAAGTATAGATAGGTAGATACCTAAATGAACCTATTTAAATAATGTCATAATAAGCATAATTTGAGACACGTAATTAATTTTAGACTTATACAATACTAGCGTCCTGCCCGGGGTTTCACCCGCGTAGCTTTTGTTCCCGTGGGAATATCGGAAAGGTATATATCCTAAAACCTTCCTCAAGAATCAATCTATCTATTAAAAAACCGCATCAAAATCCGTTGCGTAGTTTTAAAGATTTAAGCATACATAGGGCATACGGACAGACAGCGGAAAGCGACTTTGTTTTTATACTATGTAGTGATTATGAGCGACAAAGAAGATTTGTACATTAATGATGTCGATGACAAAGCCATTATAAGCGGTGTAAAGGATTTAAAATCCGATAGACACATTTGATTAAGTATTTTATTTATAAAAATAAATCCTATTTGTTGTTGTCCATATTGATTGTCAATTAGTTGTAGTCCATTAGTTAACGGTATAAATATCTAACAATAAACAACGTAAACAGTGTCACTGTGAAATATCCATGATACGGGTGATATACAGTGGTTGTCCGGCAGGAGAGCGGCGTGTGCGACGCGCGCACGCAGCTGGAGGCGGGCGCGTACGCGGCGTGGCTGGGCGGCGCGCTGCTGCTGGAGCTGCAGCAGTGGCGCGCCGCCGCCGAGCGCCTGCAGCGCGCCGACCTCGTACTGCAGCGCCTCGCTGCCGCGCTGCCCGAAGACGAGCGCCACGTCTACACCGGGAAGGTACGTACTGACAGTCGCGACCTCCAGCGCCACGTCTACACCGGGAAGGTACGTACTCGCAGTTGCGACCTCCAGCGCCACAACTACACCGGGAAAGTACGTACACGTAGTCGTGAGCTCTCCAACGCTATTTCTACACTGAGAACGTACACGTAACCGCGAGCTCTCCAGCGCTACGTCTGAATCGGGAAGGTGCTCGCACACGTAACAGCTCTCTCTCCAGCGCTACATCTCAAATACCGTAAAGTATGGCAAATTTAGGTATTTGGACGTACGACGGACGTGTGATTTTTGTCTAGATAGCTAGTATAAAATATATTACTATACCTCATTGTCTAGTGGTCAAAATAAAGTCTAGCGTGTCCGTATGTTTATGTATTTAAAAATAAAAATAATGTTTACTTTTACACTAAAGGCTCAAAACAATTGTGACTTATATTTTTGTATATTCATAAATTTGTTGAAATGGTTCTGGTGGCTTTTAGCATTTTGAAACGTATTTTTGTATTAATCAGGCGGATGAGTTAAAACCGAGTCTGCGTTACTGCGCTTACAACATCGGGGACGAGTCGGCCGCTGGGGACCTGGTCGCCATGCGCGGACAGGGACTCATCGAAAACCTGGATACGCTCATGGCACAAGCCAAGTAAGTGGAATTACATACACACATTAGGCGTGTACTTCATGTTTTTTCTTTTTAATTTTGATTGAGAGAGAATTTTTTTTAAGATATTTTTTATAATCGTGTAGTTGAACCTAGTTGCTTACGATGTTAATTGTTTTTTAATCAGAAAGAAAGTTGGCTAATTGAGTTAAGAGGATTCTGGAATAAATACAAACCTATGCACTATTTATTAAAGAAACTGGACACTGGAGTTTTGGAAGAAATATAACAGCTACATGTGTGTGTTTCTCTTTCAATTTCAATTTTATTGCATACACCATAATGTTACAAGGGATAATATAATAAGGCTTAAAACTAATTAGAGCATTATGGACCCTGTCGGGCACAGCAACTTATATAAGTAGAGGAGGCGACTTATAAAAACATTCAAATTAATGTTATTTAAAATTAAATTATTCTTAGGTGTTGTAATATATTAATCTATTTAATTTAAAAAAATATATATGTATATTGTTATTTAAAAAAAAAGTTTCGTTTTTGCCATGATTTTCTTACTATGATCTGTTGTCCACCTTATAAAGTATGATCGACTATTCTTAACATTGATTAACGGCCGGTTTCTGAAATGCAAATTAATTTAAACACGCAATTAATATTTGTTTAACAGATCATTTGCTTGTAAAAATAATGTTTAACACATAACACAGGTTAATTGCTTGTTAAAATTGATTTGCGTTTCGGAAACCGGCCGTAAGTCATCGTCTGGTAAACTTTGCCCTCGAACCCCAAAAAATAAACAGTTTTAATGTTTACAGGGAGTCACGCTCGGGAGTCATGCACGAAATTGAATGGCGTGGCCGACGCGTTACCGTACGTCCAGAAAAAGTCAGACTATTCTTGATTGCTTTACAAGACTTGGACAAATCTGTCGCTAGCGCACAAACTGTTCAATCCAAGATCGAAATCATTGAGAACATTCTAATGGATTGCAAAGATGCTATATCAGCAATAAAAGATGAAATTAAAAATGATCCAAAACTCAAGTCTACAGAGACACAGATGTCTGGAATAAATTATCTCTTATCGTATTTAATGTATTTGCGTTTGATTCGCACAATCGAACGGAACAATTTACTCGTACAACAAGCCGAGGAGGCGCGTAAAAACAACATTCAGATTGATGGGAAAAAAGTTAGACCACATGATTTGACGAGACTCTATGAGATCATTTTGCAGAATTATAGCGAACTGCAACAGTTGCCAGGTTTTGAAAATGATGCGTCCTACCAAGAGGAGATAGAAATAGAATTGAAAGCGTACAAGGCGTTCCGATGCTTTTATATTGCGCAAGTTTTAACTGGGCTAAGACGTTTTAGAGAAGCCTTGGCGATGTTAGAGCGTTGTAGCAATTATGCTGCTGAAGCTATTTCGAGCAATTTACAGGAGAAGTTAGTAAAAAAATTACAAATCTTGCAGGAAGATATTGAAAGCTGTAAATATGAAGTTCATGCGGATTCAGTCCTTGAAGATGATGAAGATGACGAAGAAACGAAGTATAGTGGAAAACCGTACAAAGATAAGAAGCCTCTTGTTGACCGTTTAGATGAGTATAGAGAAGATACTCAAGCCTTAACCAAAAACCCAAACATATTCAAAATACCACCACCGATGGAAGCTATTCCGTGCAAACCTCTATTTTTCGATCTGGCTTGCAATTTTATTGAATTTCCTAACCTTGACGATAAAACTGGAGCCGCCAATAACAAGAAACAAGCTGCTGGCATCACTGGACTTGTTAAGGGTTTCTTAGGTTGGGGTAAAAGTGATAAATAAAATATTTTAATGGCCACAAATTTATATAATTGTTTATTTTGATTTATCATATTCATTATACAGAAAAGCTTTTCGCAGTGTATTTTATTTATATCTAGCTGAGGTGGATTTTGAAAAATTTGCCTATACTTGACCCCCGCTCTTCAACTATTTTCTTGCTAAATTTCATCAAAATCTGTTCAGCGGTTTCGTTTGAAGGCGTAACAGAAGATAGCAAAGAAACGGCTGGTACTCCTGGTGTGATAACTATCGCATTTAGACACCAATGATAATGGTGCATTGCTATGTGACGCAATTGGAACACATTTTTTTTATTTTACCGGTAACCTTACCCTACAATCCGGGACACGTTGGCGACAAGCACCAACTAGGTAAGACGGTGGTACCCATGAAGTATTAGGTACAGGTGGAGCTAGCACTCGTATTAATTGAGACAAATACCGACGTTATATCTAATTCTATGAGGTCTCGCCATCACTTTTTATAAATCTGTGTTAGACAGAAAGGGCGAGACCTCGGAAGATGATAGCAGGCAGTATTTAAAATTGTGTTTCAAGTAGGTATCAGAAGTGTTGCCTCAAGATATAATACAACTTTGTGGTGGTACTACCTCCGGGTGAGAGTTGCTAAACTCCAGATTATAAATATTAGTTCTATCGTAACAGATAAATCACTCCATAGAAAAGACTCCATACCTACAGTTATAATTACCTACTTTATCAAGTTATAGACTAGGGTTGCAACGGAGCATAGTAACGGATGCATTGTTAGCGGAAGAGGAGAAGAGGCTCGCCTTCGCGGATGCAGAGGTAAACGGAGGTCTCCACCCTTTTCATTCCGGGTAGAATGTAATGTAATGCTGTTTGTGATTGGTTCGCCAACTAGCGCTAGAAGATATCATATACCATAAGCAATCACGACGACGCAAACATATATATATATATATATATATATATATATATATATATATATATATATATATATATATATATATATAAATCGATTGCTGTTCGTTAGTCTAGCTATAACAGCTCGAGAACGGTTGGACAGGTTTGGCTAAGTTTGGTTTTAAAATATTTATGGAGGTTGAGGTTAGGTTTAAAAGGTGAAAAAATGTAGAAAAAAAAACAGAAAAGTAGACACAATGTTGGCAGACCAACGTTTGCCGGGTCAGCTAGTAACGTTATAAATCCTTGCTTTTAAATTTCTTAAATGTCCAAATCTCTGAAATGTAAATATCAATCGTTATAAAATGTCTCTGGGTTCAAACAATTAATTAATAAGCTGTGAAATGTGAACTTTTAATCCAGCTTTGATTAAATAAATATTAAATATAAGGTATAAGCACCACGGGAGAGAAAATGAAATTGCGTTGAAAATCCGCGTCCTTATCATCAAACCGCGATTAGTATCACGCGAGCCGTCTGTCACACTTTCCTCCCTAGGTACTTACGTAATATAAATTACTTACTTATTGGTTCTGTATCCGTAGCACTATTGCTATTGAGTCACCATTGACACGATCTGTTGATATGCTACTTCACCCATGCACGTTATCCCTAATCGCGTTAAGGTAATACAGACAACCCCAGATTTATCTGAGTTTTCGATAAATCAAAAACGTTTAATGTATAGAAACTCGATTTTATTTTCGCTGTCACGGAAACTTTTATTAAACTGTTCAATATACACTTAGGTCTGCTTGCACCAAACTATTTAAATACTTTTTAAATGAATTTATCGGTAATAAAAATAATTAAATTAGTGCAAGCGGACCTAAGTGTATTCAAAATGTAAGCCCTTGTGGAAAAAATTTCTCGGATAAAAGTAGGTAAATAACTTACAAAGTGAAAGTAACAGTTTATGAATGTTTATTTTTATTTAAAAAGTCGAAAAAAGTCTTACAAAGTCGGAAAAACTCGGAGTAATTCCAAAATTTCGGACTCTTCCAGAAGAGTTATTCAGTGTTAATAAATCTTGCAACGTTTATGGGTACTAAAAGAAATATATTAAAAGTTATTAATACTACGAAAGTGTAATAAAGGGGAAAAAAATATAACTAATACTTACCCGGTTTTCCGTTTAAGAATTTGAAACTTTCTTCTTTGTTTAAAAAAAGGTTACCGTTACTGTCGATCAATATTATAAACTTTGTTTCTTCAATTTTTGATAATTATTATTAAAATCTATTATATCACAACGTTATTTGCCAATTTTTATTTTATTGTACTTTTATTACATAAATATATTTATAAATTAAGTAAAAATTAAAACAGATGATCTAATTAGCTTTTGACAGGTTGAGTCAGTGTTGCCAGAGAAAAAGTCAATCTTTCGTCCTTAAAGCCTCCTCTACACTACTCGCGAAGTTCCTCGGCGAAGTACTCGGCCGAAGTTGACTGAAGTCCGCGGTGCTACACTACACACTCGTTCAACTTCGCGAGGAGCGCATTCGTGTAGCGTTACCGGTACCCTGCGGACGTTTATTATAATGGACGCTCAAGTAGCAGCTGCCGTAGCAATGTGCTCTCTAGCGTATTATAACTACGTGCATACTTATCTCACGAAGAAGACTAAAAAGAAAAGAAGAAAAAGAAGATGGTGGATGATCGCAATGCATCGGAACAGAACTAGGTAGGTAATATTTATTTAAATAATTAGGATTTCTAATAAGTTAAAGTACATTACATGGCAAGTTAATTAACTGTATTTTTTTTACAGACGTACTATGGAACAACAATTTCTTGAACTCATACAAGAACCATCAGGAGAATTTGAAAATTTCCACCGAATGTCATTGGACGATTTTAATTTATTACTTTCTAAAGTCGAACCCTTAATCGCTAAACGAGACACTCATTTAAGAGAAGCTATACCTGCTAAGATTCGATTATCAATCACCTTGAGGTTTTTGGCAAGTGGTGACAGCTATAGATCTATGCACTATTTATTTAAAATTTCAAGCCAGTTGATTTCAAAAATTGTAGTCGAAGTCTGTGAAGCTTTGAACGAGGAACTCAAGGATGAAATAAAGGTAAAATTTTAATATTTATGACATATATTTATTAAAAGTTTAGGTATGTACAATTACAAAAATATCAGTGAGAATAAGAATAAGAATAATTTCATACATTACGAGTCATTATATGCCTGATATATTAAATCACTCTGATGTGTATTATCTTCTGGACAATCAGATTGAGTTTGGGTCTCTGGTATATGCAAAATATATTGAACATCGTTAGATTGATCTGATTGAGGCTGCTTATAGCGTTGATAAACTGATTGACTTTGGGTGTCTGGTGCAATAATTTCATCACTTATAACACGTATCTTTGAAGAGCGTTGATGAGCAGTGATTTCGCTTGGTTGTTGGAAGTATGTCGGTTGACATTCACTGGACTCATTAGATAATGTTATATATGTATCAGGTGGCTCTGAAAACGATGAGTGTGGTCTAGGAGATAATGTTGTAACATTATAATGAACTGCATTATTCGCAGATAAAGGACGCTTTCTAGAAGATAGTGATGTAGTTAACGGACTATAATATGGCGTAGACTTAGGTGTAGAAGTACGAAACGATTCACCTGATGGAGATCTTTCAAAACGTGATTTCCGAAATAGAGCATGTATATCGAACATTATATCGTCCCTTTCATGTTCAGGTAACCTCTTCAGTTTTTTGGCAATTAGTTTGCCGAATACGTCGCACTCGTCCTCAACTGCGCTGCTATCCTTTGAAGGATTATTTATCACTTTATTTAAGTTATTGAAGGCTTCTGTCATCTGCCTACTGGCAACTTGCAATTCCGGTGGGTTGTCACGCCGTCGGATGGTGTGTCTATTTTTTGGGGGCTCTGGTTCTTTTGGAGTTGGAGAAGCAATTGGTACATCTTCTGAAGCGTTGGTTGATTCTTCCTGAATCGAATCAGTTCCATGATCCTGAAATAAAAATAGCAAAGGTTTAAATGTATATATCACGACCTATTTAATAATAAATCTTTATTTAATCCAATCCAAATTTGTGAGTGTATATGGGTTCTGTATACTATATGCATTTGAGTGCGCGTATATGCAGGAGTACTGTATGTGTATGCAGGAGTGTGAGTGTATGTCTCTGTATTTTATGAAAAATACATGAGTGCTACAATTAATCGGCTTTTTAATTATTTATATACAATTTGAGTGTCAGCTTTTAATGAAATTGACCGTGTCTTTTTACATATTATTTGATGATAATATTTTTTATATAATATACTTTTTATTTACAGATGCCGTGCAATGAGCAGCAGTGGTTGGAAGTTGAAAACGGATTCAAGGAGAATTTTCCACATGCCCTTGGCGCAATGGATGGAAAGCATATTGTTATACAATGTCCGGTTAACTCTGGTTCTGAGTACTTTAATTATAAAAAGACGTTTAGTTTAGTACTTTTAGCTTTAGTCGACAGTAACTATAACATTATGTATGCTGACATTGGTAGTCAAGGTAGGATCAGTGATGGAGGTGTACTTAAAAATTCTTCGTTATGGCAAAAAATTGCATCTAACGGGCTTAATCTTCCTAAGCCAAGTCCATTATCCGGAACGGATCATGTCGAAATTCCCTACGTTTTTTGACAGATGGAGCATTTGCTTTACATAATAATATAATGAAACCATATCCTGGCAACCATGATATCAATTCACCGAAAAGGATTTTCAATATGCGCTTGTCAAAATCTCGAGTAGTAGTTGAGAATGTGTTTGGTATTTTAGCATCCAGGTTTAGAATATTCAGAAAGCCAATTGATTTGGATATTCATAATATCCCAATTATTACAATGACATGTCTCTTATTGCATAACTTTCTCAGAAAAAGTAATAAATCATCCCTTATATATATGCCTCCTGGTACTGTAGATATGTATGATGATAATGGAGTTTTAATTCAACCCGGGTCTTGGCGGGCAGACTTTGATAATAACTGTGCTTTGAGAGATATTACACAAGTACCACGCAGATCACCATTATCTGCCGTTCAGATAAGGGATTACTTTACAAATTATTTTCAATGTTTATAAATAAACACAACGAATG
The DNA here is from genome assembly GCA_036924255.1 of Apodemia mormo. Taxonomy (NCBI): domain Eukaryota; kingdom Metazoa; phylum Arthropoda; class Insecta; order Lepidoptera; family Riodinidae; genus Apodemia; species Apodemia mormo. The sequence continues at coordinate 18,327,268 of JAUPFN010000010.1, forward strand.
TAGGGTCATTTCGCCTGTTCGTTACCACATTAACTACATACTTTTTATATTAAAACTAATGCAGAGACATTATTATGTTCTCCTTAAAGCAAGCAACTGCACTAAATGGACGCAAACTGGCGAATCGACCTTACTGTAATCTGTACTTTAGTAATAATAAAACAAGTTATTGATAATAAAAAACTTACCGTGGTTATTGTTTGTTTACATTTATACACGGACCCCAAAAAGCTGTTCATGAAATCAAAGGCGAACCAAACTGGACGATAAACATCATCTGTGCCGGCACCACTTTTTAAGGAAGCTTCCATTTTTCTGTAGTAGCCCCTGTATGTCGCAAAAAGTGAATCCTTTTTTTTCTTCAATTCTTCAACTGGTATTTCCAAAACGTCCCGAATACGCACCCAAGCATCATTTACTTTTTTCTTGTCCTTATGACCTTTCCCACTGGGGTCCCAAATAAAAGGCTCTGCTTGAAGTGTTTCAAGGAACAACATAGTTTGCTCCTGTGACCACTGTATGCCGCTCATAATAGAGTCTCACACGCACATCAACGAAAAAATCTATTAAACACACGTGCGTTCACAACGGCGTCTTGACGCGTACTGAAGTCGGCCGAGTAGTGTATAGAGGTACTAAGAGCATGTGTCAGAGGCCTAGTAGCATATCAAAGCAGTCAAGAATAACGACGTTAATAAGTCGGCGATTGCTAAACATCTACAGCTGTAGTCGGGCCGTAATCACTGGATGGAATTTCATAGGCCACGCGTATTTTCGACAGAACGCCATATTACATTCCACGGCTAGTGAAAGAAGCCATTGAAATCAAAAAACATCCAAATTTCAACCGGGAAGACGCACGTAGTACGTCCTTGATAAGTTTTCTTGGCACGTATTGATTTTTGAAAAGCTGTATATTTTGGAAACGATGATCGATTTGATCTTTCAAATGGCATTCAACTCAATTTAAATATTGCTTTAGCTAAAAAATCGGTAGGTTCAAAAATTTCGAAGCAATGTCAAAAAAACATTTTCGTCTATGATAGATCCCAAACAAATTTACCGATTTTTATCCAATTAACGATGATAAGATTTTGAAGTCAATCGGTATATTAGCCTGAAAGTTATTTCCAAAATATTAAGTAACTTTGCTAAAGAAAACGTAATTTTAATATTTGAAAAGTTGTAACCTTTGAAAATAAGGTTCGGTTTTGATTTTTAAAAGGGCATTCGACGTAATTTTTATAGTATTAAAATATCGTAGAATACCAAAAAATAATTGGTTGAAATATTTCGAAGTTATGTCGAAAAAACACTTTTTTCAAAATTTTCGTCAACGATTACTTCCAAACGAATAAACTGATTTTGAGGCAATTTATGCATTAGATGTATTTTTTTGAGGAATAGTTTTTGTACTCAATCGGTACATTAATCTGGAAGTTATTAAAAAAAATATTGTTTCGTCACAATTTGTTTAGGGTATTTTCAAAATTTCTCAAAATCTCTTAGGCCCATTTGGTACAAAATTTCAGGAAGTATAAGTTGAGCGGAATCCAATCGAATGCCACCAACCGCGTTTCAATCGGTCCAGGCGTTCAAAACTTATGAGTTGTTGACACACACACACACTCACACACACACACTCACACATACATACAGACATACTGACGTCATCGCGAAAATAGTCGAAAATGGTTCCTAAGCCCACAAAACGCGGACATATGGTGAAAACTCCATTTTTGAAAATCGGAGCAAAATCAGTAACCTTCCTATCTACATACGTAGTGGGAAGTTAAAAAGTACAAGTGTTTTAATAGATTAATATTGTATTAAACTGGAGTGAATGAAAATGAATTAAACAAAATAAAACTACCACGCCAAAGCTTAAACCGAAAAGTGCGATATTTTTTTAGTAAAATGTACCACTAAAGGGCACAGATCGTCGCCTAGTGTAGCTTTGTAGCATTTTTACTCGTTATTTGACCCTCCCGTTGGTCGAGTGGTTAGCGACCCTGACTACGCAATCAACGGGGCTCGGGTTCGATCCCCGACGGGGACAAGCATTTGTGTGATGAGCGTAAATGTTTGTATTTCTGGGTTTAGGTGTTTATTATATATATTCTGGTATTTATATATTATGTATTTCTATGTATTAGTATCGTTGACTAACACCCATAACACAAGCAAATATTTGCTTACTTTGGGGTTAGATCAGTAAGTGTAGTTTGTCCCGTGAATATTTATTTATTATTATTATTTATTTATTTTTATAATAGATGGCGTTAGCAGTAATAAAATTCTAATACAAAATGTATTTTCTATTTTTTTAATGTTTATGAAATAGCATTTTAATGGTAGATAATATATCTAGACATGAATTTAAACCACCACGTCAAAACCCAAACCTTAAAGTGGGATACTTTTTCAGGAAAATGTACCACAAAAGTGCATAGAAAGTCGCCTAGTGTAGGGCTCGCTTCGCTCGCCATAATTATACTGGCTGTTGCCCAAGACTTCGTCCGCGCGGACTTCGTTTACTCCGCACAGCACCTCCCCCGTAGGTGACAGCTTGATAATATGTAGCCTATATGTTGACCCGACCTGTTAGTAATAGTCATGCAAAATTTGAAATAAATCCATGTAGTACTTTTTGAGTTTACCCCGGACATAGGAGTAGTGTAGAGGAGGCTTTAAGGACGAAAGATTGACTTTTTCTCTGGCAACACTGACTCAACCTGTCAAAAGCTAATTAGATCATCTGTTTTAATTTTTACTTAATTTATAAATATATTTATGTAATAAAAGTACAATAAAATAAAAATTGGCAAATAACGTTGTGATATAATAGATTTTAATAATAATTATCAAAAATTGAAGAAACAAAGTTTATAATATTGATCGACAGTAACGGTAACCTTTTTTTAAACAAAGAAGAAAGTTTCAAATTCTTAAACGGAAAACCGGGTAAGTATTAGTTATATTTTTTTCCCCTTTATTACACTTTCGTAGTATTAATAACTTTTAATATATTTCTTTTAGTACCCATAAACGTTGCAAGATTTATTAACACTGAATAACTCTTCTGGAAGAGTCCGAAATTTTGGAATTACTCCGAGTTTTTCCGACTTTGTAAGACTTTTTTCGACTTTTTAAATAAAAATAAACATTCATAAACTGTTACTTTCACTTTGTAAGTTATTTACCTACTTTTATCCGAGAAATTTTTTCCACAAGGGAGCTGACAAAGTATTCATTATCAGGTACTACATGACTTTAACGCGTGAAAGGGATTTTTTTCTGTTACTCACATATAGTGTGGGTTTCTAAAAACCGATGTAGTTGTCAGTTTTAAACAAACTCACAAACGTTGGATTAGATCATTAACACCATTAATTCAGTGCCTGCCAGTATCGTTTACGAGTACGCAATAAACATGGGTACATATAGGTTTCAACACCCTAGGCACGAAAGTAACTTATCTTCGTGGACAACATCTTTGTTTCCTGTATATTTCGATTATCACTCGTCACAACGAGAACCCGCTCTTAGTTTGCAATGAGTAATTGCCATTTTGGACCAGAAAAACAATTCGAGTTAACATTCCAAAGGTTAGTATAATACAATGAAGCAGAATTCAATTCCGCTACACGAATTAAAAAAAGGAATAGTGTAATAAAATTAATGATCTGTATTTAACAAAAATATTCAACACAAACTAAAAGTAATTGTTCAGTTTAAAAGTACAAAAATATAACTTTAAACAATATATTTTACATACAGTAACATTTACATACTCACATTCGACCTGTAGATTAACTAACTTTCAATAATTTAGGATTTAAATTTATTCTAAACTATTTATTTTCTTAGCTGTAGCCGTAGGTGCAAACGACCTCCACGTTAATATTTTCAATATAATCTACAATGCCCTAGATATATATTTTCAATCGTCCTGCAGTATAATATAGATACGATCATATTTGACGTCACAGGCAAATAATAATAGCTTTTATAAATATTGTTAAGAATACAATAAGCATGATGATAATAGTAAAGTATCAAAGAATAAATTATTTTAGAGGTATGAATGTGTTACAAAAGATACTAAAATGACGTAGTTTCCATGTAGCCATTATAATAGGATTTTCAGTAATATAAAAGTACAAAACACTATAATAATCGATCGAGTTAACTAAAACAACAACCCAGATCGAGTTAAATGACGTCACGTCTAAGTAAGCATCACTGTGTAACTTGAAACATTTCAACTAACATTCTTCCTTTTATAACACAACTTGCTGACACGCGCAGCTTCGCGTAGTAGTAGAGTAGATTACCATGTCGCCGATATTAGTTTTCATACAAACTTTCATCCCCTATTTCAGACTTCGACCAATATCAAATAAATGGACGGGCTTAAAGAGTCAAAACAATCGTACTTAAACTTCAACAGCTAATAGTAATTACGTATTAGGTATACATTTATTATAAAAAGGGATAGCCAATATAACACGTTCGTGTCAAGATCGCCTATGTTTATTTGTTGTTTACGTACCGTGTATTGTCATTTTCAAGTTCTGACGTCGGCATTGGTCGGGCTTTGCCGGACAAAGCGTCTTATCCTTATTGCACTGAATCTTAGATGAAGGAAACTACTACTAGATATGAAATAACCAAGGGAAAACCGTGCCATTTCGTCCCTAACAATGGCGGACTTATGAACAGCTGTTTCTGTCTACATAACAATTGATAAATTATATTGCAATTAAGCATGTTATTTTAACAATTAGCTTCTATTTAAGATTTAATGTACACACTTAAATTATATAAAAATACAAATAAACGCTAAAATCAATTTAATATTTTGTAAAGAAAGGGTTATTTGACATTAAATTTTAACTCACCTACATTGAGTGTATTTTAGCAAGGAAGTTACATTCTACCCGGAATGCTTACACGCGCTTCAAAATCGTTCCGAAGAGTACCACGACATGAGTGGAGTGTGTCTCTTTCTACTAAATAAAGCGCCAATCGCCATATATGAGTGCGGCCATGCGTAGTTTGCAAATTACTACTAAGTAATTCTACCAATTTGAGAAACAGTTTTTGCATTGCATAAGTAATTACATAATAATTAAAATAAGCACATTTTAGAACTCACTATGTTAATTACAGTACATTTTATCTTAATGTATTTATCGACGTGTATGAATAAAAGGGATTTACCGATTACCGAATATATAAAAATCTACCACCAGCAATTTTATTTTAACACTGGCAATTGTAAGAAAGGGACAACATCCACTCAAGTCGTTGTCTTGCTCAGAACGTTTTTCCCCTCTGTTAAGTAAGAAACAAATGTCAACTTTATGAGTAACGAAATAAAGTACATTTTTATTTTTCAAATATTGCTTCGTAACAATTCCAGTTATCATATATAAGTTCCTTGTATTTTAGTAATGGCGTTTTGGCCGCGAGCTATTTAAGGTGACGTTAATTTTCTTAAACGATTTGAAATTAGAACACAGGCAAAATGTTTGCAGCTTTGTCTATTATGAAAATTCTAACTTGTTAGTCAGAGATAAAGCCATTTTTATTTGTTCAGCGTTGGAATGCATGCAATTTTATAATTTTGATTGTTTATGGAAATTAATGCCAAGTCCTTATCTTTCTCTTGTCAAAGCACTGAATACGTAGGTATATTTCTGTCCCGCAAAATTAGAATAATCAAAAAATGGCGATCCATACGATGTCAATTAAAGTTATTTACATCTATGATAAAAGAAGTGATAAATATGTACTTACTTATGAAATATGACCTCCTGAACTTTGTTTTGGCTTTTAATAGCGTTTTACAGTTTAGGAATGCACATGAGGTTTTTTGCCATGATTTGGACTGTATTTATTTAAAACAGTAGATATCGCACTTCGCGCATGCAAAGAGGCTGAGTGTCAACGCTCACTTTAGTCTTCATATCATCGTCATTCAATTCAAATTAAATGGGCTCGTCCATTTATTTTACTTCGGTCGAAAATTTCAGACATTTAGGGGTTGATATTTGAAAAAAAAATAGATTATGTCTGATCCCGGATCTTCAACTATCTCCATGCCCATAGAAACCGGTTCAGCGGCATAGCCGTGAAAGCGTAACAGACAGAGAGACAGACTTTTGAGTTTATAATGTTAATCTAGTATGGATCTATTATTTGTTCGTGATGTTGAATTTGATGATGATGAATTTCTACGAATAGTTTAAATTAGCCCGAGAAAATGTAATTATGTGGCCAAGGACTTATCTAAGTCCTATTGGCTAAAATAACGTTGGTGTTCATACATTTTAGATAGCCATCATGCCTATTGTCGATGCTCCAGTGAAGCGGGGACGCTTACAGCAACAATGTTAATTTATATACTTGGTGTAAAGTCTGTCAGACGCGGCGGTTGTGTTTATACAAAGATAGGGGAAGTCAATTAAATTCAACAATGTCATTTATAAAACGACATTTGTGACTTCTTAAAATGAGTGATTAGCGCGACGATTGAACAAATCCAAAAATATTTAATTTAACAAAAACAGTCGGCTGTCATTCCACTGCTACCATTGGCCATTAGACTGCGACCATGTAAAACGAGATAGAATAAGTTTGTTTCAAGGAAGCTCTTTTAACACAAAAGGATGTTGTCGCAAAATGGGAATTTTCCGAATAGGAATAGAATACAATCAAGTGCAAAGGGGTACAGTCAAGTAAAACTAAGAGAAGACGAAATAATTACAGATGTGTTTCGTTATATATTACAATTTGATTCTATAGCAAATATAAATTATAACATTACACTAAGCTAAGGTTCGATATCCTAACAAAATTACAGGAGAAATAGACATCAATAAAGGATGCTACACATTATTCGTTTCAAAAATTTTACTACACCTGCTTATTATTTTATAGCATTGTGTAACCTAACCCCTCACATTAGCCACTTTTTATGTAACCTCAATAGTATTTTACACCAAAAAACGTGGCTAAGTGTGGGTTTCTGACACGTGAGCTATAAAATACGTGTGACTAGTTGCCTGATACAACGTCAATCGTAATGTACTATTTCAACTGTTTAAGTCAAAGATAAATGAAGGGTTTTATAACGATTTATACATTGTACAATTTTAATTTAGCCGTATATTGACAATCTACTATTCTTCACCATAAAATTTAGCAGATTTAATGACGTAGTTAACGATGGTAAATGTAGCACCCGCTTACATATGAATCGTTTATTTGAGAAACCCCATAAGTCACATTTTTTTCGAAATTGGGTTTATTGCATTTTTCGGTTCTTTGAATATCCTCTCACGTTTACCAGTACCAAAAATTATCAAATCCGTGTTCAAAAAAATAAGTTTCTTTTTTTTTACAAAAAAAACTTCTTCTGAGTGAAAAAAATGTTTTTAAATTAAAATTGACGCCTTTTTGAAAAAAAAAATCACCCGTGACCACTGGCTGTCAGTAAAAAAGTAAAATTAAATTTTAATAATTTTTGCTGTTATTAGTTTGATAAAATTTAATTAAATTATTGTTTTATTCTTTACTGTGATTTCACTGACTTTAATTTAAAAATAAATGATTATTTGTTATAATTTCCGTTAATTGTAGTTCTACTCCATATTTTGTAGTTTATTTTATAAATTTAATAAATTATTGAGGAAGAAAAATTGATAAATTAATGATTTTTTAACTATTTTCTTCGTTTGTTTGAGAAACCCCATAAGTCCACCTACTTTAAATCATTATTGTTAATTGTAGTAATTAACAATTAAATTTTTTTTTGCTGGAATCTTTTTTAGAGATGCTAACATTATTATTATTTATTATTGGTTCACGATGTTAATGCTAACTTAACCTGGAAAAATGTTTTTTGCTTCTCCTGAAAAATTTAGTATTTTGGACTTATGGGGTTTCTCAAATAAACGATTCATATAACATTGTCTAGTGAAGCCTCAATATATTTACAATTCAATAATGCGCATTTAAGCCACTAAGCATAAATATAATAATTTCGCATGAAATTTATATTAATATTATAACAATAAACTAAATTAAGAAGTTAGTTCAGCGACCCCTATTATTTATGACTCTCATATTTGAAACGTTCAACACAAACGTATTCAGTGCAAGAAAAAATAAATAATATTTTGTACACAAGTAATTGGGAAATGTTACATCATAGGAATCAATGAACCGACTTTTATGCTTAGTCCATTCTTACAATTATATTCTAACGCCTACCACACAAACGACATATCAATGGCAATTATCATATTATTTCTTTTACCCAATTCATATTCCCCAAAAACTCAAAGGTATCTCACATTGGGTTTAAGTATATTTCATACACCGTTTCTAGTGGTATCTTGTTCCTATTTGCGCAATAATGTATTGAACATGTCAACTTGATCCACAAGTCAATAATCAATCTTGTATAAAATAATGTAAAAAGTTGTCATTCTTAACTTTTAAAACTATGATGATGCGGTTAAAAGAGAAACCGGTTGGCGAAACAACTTTGTTTTGTGAAACAGTAAAAAGTATAAAATATATTAACTTTTTTAATTTAAGATCACAATTTCAGACAAAATGTATTGAACGTTTTATTACCATTTTACTGCAATGTGTGAAAAAAAAAGTGTTATACTAAAAGTAAGACCCCATGAGCGTAAAATAAAAAAGTTTGATAGTATTGAAATGTAATGGTGATTTTTGCAAGATAAATATGAACAATACGAGAAAAGCTAATCTATTTTTAAACTAACAAAATGTTTAATGTAAACCCAAATAGTTATAAATTTAAAATACCTGTAATCGAGCGCATTGCAACAGCAAAAATGCGTGAGCACACTGGGTTGATATATCAGACACAAATTTGTTATTTATTTTAGATGAATTATCGAAATACAAAATCATGTGTTAATAAATTAGTATCCAACGAATAAAGATACATGAAACAAGCGATATACGCCAAAAAACACATGTTTAAAATAACTCATTCATTCTAATGTGTCATACATTATTACAAAACCTAAAGCCACAATACTGGTTTGTTGTAGCAATAGGAACTCTAATATATTTTTAATAATTAAAAATAATATGTAATGGCATGCTACGCATTTAATTATTACAATATTGAACAATTAAAAGCTAGCATTACTGTATATGGCGATCTGTAAAATGTCAAAGGAAATTTTAATTAAAATCTTGAATCATGTCTTAATTTAAATTTCGTTTAAATATAGCACTGTAGACAAATGTACAAAATTGGGTCGCTGCAGCTCAGGTAGCATAAATTTTCCACATAAGCTTCAGGCAAGATTACGAATAACAAAAACACTGTTAAGAAATGTAATTTTTTATGATAATAAAAAATATTAAATTAATAACAAAATAATAGAAAATAAGAATCTTAAGATCATCTCAAATCCTTATAATTATGATGTGCTATGATTTCTGTAAAAGTGGTATAATTCCTATTCCTCTATTTTGTAAAGTTGTCATAGTTTACCACATTTTTGTGAACTCTCACTGAACTTCGCCTCGGGCACAAGATGATTGAGCAACGATTTTAATTTTGAAAATAACTCAGAAATAAACAATAGGAATCACGGTACAAAGTGTAATTCGAAATACTCATTTCACTTCAAAACTGATTTAAAATATATAAAATATTATGAACCTTAATATTGTATTTAATATTCATTACAAATTACAAAAATAAGAAATTAGATCACTTTTACATATTACCACATACAAAATCTTATATTTTGATTTCTTATTCATATGATAATTATAGATTTAGAGATATGAAACCAAATATTTATTTTAATTTACTCATATAAAACCTAATATGCTGTTCTCACTGTTAGCGAATTGCGCCGTTGCTGAATCCTACATTTATCTACTGCAATTGTGAACACAGAGGATTTATATATCACAGTTTATCTAACGCGAGGACAAAGGGGGCCAGTGAGCGCTGTCGTGGCTAGCACGGTCAGAGGGAGACAAAAGCTGGCCACAGATAGAGCATACGTCTAAACAAGAAGCTAACTCTCTTCCTACTACTAACTCTTGCTGCTTAGCAATGTCAGGCAACAAAGCCACTAAATCAGTAAATACGGCATCCAATTCTGAGCCCATAGCAGACTTGCAGTGTTGGTAAAATTCCTCCGCACTTAAAATATTATCCCGAAACGCCCGAGACGCAACTTTGAAGTTTTCAACCGCTTCAGCGCTTCCTAAAGCCGCTGCAAATTTCTTTACTAGCGCTCGATTCCTAGGTTCGAAATCCGGTGGCGGAATATAAGTATGGACGGGCGCTGGAAATGTTTGCCCGGCTGAATTAGTAAAAGTCATTCCATCACATGGTGGGCGCTTTTTAAACCCTGGAGGAACAGTCCCATTTTGAACGGGTTTTGTCTTAGAATGAGAATATGGGTGTTTCGAACTTGGGTATGCATTAGTAGTAAGCGGGATGGGATTCTCAGATTTACTAAGAGGGGGATACTCTTTTGCGGTTAAAGTAAAATCTCCATTAGTAGAGTTCTTTTGCATATTATTAGCCGTGTCTGTAATTGTTTTGATTTTTTTATCAGTTTCCACACTATTATTATTGTTATTTACACTAGCTGCAATATAATTTTTACCAATTTTCATGTCATGTATATCGTTTGGTAAACTTAAGTCAATGTAATTTTCTTTTTTTGAGGTGCTCAGCTTTTTTTTATCTTTCTTTGATTTAGAGATGTCATTCGGTGGGGTTGTTTGGAGAGGAGGTTGTTGTGGTGGAGGTTGAGATTTTTTCGGTTTTGATTTCATAACAAGTGGGGTGTTATTAACTGGTAGGGTTGGGAAATCTGCGATAGGGTTGAAGGTTTTTTCTTTATGAATGGGAGGTGGTTCTGGTTTTGTTTTTGGTTTCTCCTTGGATTTGGATACTGTGATCCATTGCGGAGGGGCTGAGGGGGCTGAGGAGGATGAGAGAGCCGGAAAAGCTTCAGAACTCAAATGTGCCTTCTTAGGCTGGTGATTTTGATGACTGTTCTTGAGAACTTTTAACTCTTCACTGTTGATTAGTGTAACCTGGAGATAAGAATATTTTTTTTTATTTGTTTCTCCTCACACTGTGTTCTTCAATTAAGAATACAAAGAAACATTACATTAATACATACAGATTAGAAAACGTATAGCCAGAGCTTGTTTACTGGTAATTTTCAAACTTTAATCAGCACAAGTACATAAGGAGCGTTTTGTTAAGCTTTGGCACACCATAACCCTGAGAGTACCGGTTTCTTTATGGAGCAAAATTACAAGGGTTTTGAATTAATAAACCGGTTTATAGAGGTATTTTATTCTTTCTTCGATGTTTGCTGCTTCCAATTTGTGCATTACGTACTTTTCGTGCTTATGGCCTAAACTGGTTTATTTACGTTTTGAAGCGCTCTCATCTCATATACGCTCCAAGCGAAATCATTTATCAAACACATATTGCTAGTATATTTTAAGGTGGACTTTCGAGCCAAGCATCAATAAGCTCTGCGTAAGTGGCGCCACAGCGCAGCGGCACTGACGCCGTGCTCGAATGCCGTTTCGTACATTTACATAGTACATTCATCTGACGTTCTGTCACGGTGCCACTAACGCAGTGTTACTGACGCTTGACTCGAAAGTCAACCTTTAAACCGGCTTCAAGCCCTGCGTATGGCAGTAAAAGGAAATGCACCATTGCTTTTGTGACCACTAAGTGGTAAAGTACTGCAATATCTCACTCGAGGTTGGTACAACCACTTTAACTTATTCTGCTACATTAGTGTCACTGCTTGTTATTGTAGTTAAGCCCCGTTTTCACTTTGATTAGTGCGAGTGTGAGTGTTTAATGCAGGTGCTTAGTATTAAGCCAAAAATACGTGAAGATAGCCGTGGATCAGTGCGAGTGCGAGTGATTCATAATCAGCGTAGTAAAAGTGAATAGATTCTGATTACTTATCACTCGCACTGATCAATGGCTGTCTTCGCGTATTTTTATCTTAATACTGAGCACCTGCATTAAACACTCACACTCGTACTAATCAAAGTGAAAAAGGGTCTTTTAACGGTTTAGTCTTTAACTTTTCCATGTGGCATTACACCTTCACAAAACTGATAGTAGCATCATTAGCATCTTTCAGATATGAGAAGAGTTATCAGCTTGTTTACTATCCTTATAAAAAAATCAATTTCACATATGTCTTCAGGGCTGCACAACATTATTTGCATTTTACTATTCAATCAAAAATAACCAAATTCAAAATTGCAAAAGTTGCTAATGAAACAAAAGCACGAATAAATGCGTGGCCTTATTTCATCCAATCACAGCCAAGATACGACGCATCGCGTTACAAAAATGTGTTATGAGTAGCAAGTGAGTTGTAATTTTAAACGCTAAAGCTATAAATTTAAAATTGAATTTTCTAAGGTCCTAATAAAATTTAAAAGACTGTCGGTAAAGCGAAACAATATTCGATACTAAACCATAACATACAGACATGAACTAGATTATTATTAAGATACTTTAACGACGTTGCGATTTTTTACAAGCCATTTTCTTGTACTAGGTTTGTAGAAGGCAACCTTGAATTTTGTTACTTTTAATCAAAGATTTTACTAACGAATTATGAAAAACTCATAATGGGAGTTACATTTTTGAGAGATTTCTAAAGTAATTTTATCAGTGAAAGCCTACCTTTGGTGGCTGAACAGTTCCAGCACCGATGCTAGGATGGTCGTCTCTCGCACCAAGCGAAGGAAACTCATCCTCACTGAGGATGTTCTTCTTCTGACTCGGGATAGAAATGCGGTTACCACTTGTTTGTGTCAGCCTAAAGTTGCTCGCACTTGCAGGTTGACTGTGGACTTGGATGGATACGCTGGGTTTCGATTCTGAATGTGAAATTGTATTCGAAACTTAATGAAATCTATCTAAGCGTAAATTTTTGCACATACTTAACTAGGTACACTTAATAACATAACTTACCAGCACCAATATGATATCAGTCAACTCCCACACTGGACCACTAGACCACAGAGGCGATTATTATATTTATATAAATGTTGCACTGAAATTGTCAATATTTATAATCTACCTAAGTGATATTATAATTTAACTGCTAACCTAACCTAACTAAATCATAAAATCCCTAGGTAGATTATAATCTAACAGCTATTGACAATTTCACTGCGACATAAATACTGAAATACATATATTTAATAAACATCCAAACCAAGAAATATAAACATCTATCATAGATGGCATTTAGGTGATGAGCATAATGCTCATCATATAAATGCCTGTTCCTGTCTTGAATTGAACATGAGCCCTTTGATTGCGTAGTTAGGGTTTTTAATATGTTTGTCGTAATTGTAGTAATGTCGTTAGTGGGAATTGCGTTTGTGAAGTAGTAGTGATGTGCGGGGGTGTACTCACGTGTGCGCAGCGCGGCGGCGGAGGAGGTGGGGGCGGGGGCGGGGGCGGGGGGCGGTGCGCGCGGCCCGCTCTCCAGCGCGGGGAAGTTGCGCTCCGTGCGCGCCAGCCCCTCCGACCCTACACACAATACCACACTAATATTTACTTTTAATATTTAGTTTGGTCCGACCAAATTTTCAGAGGCTGTTCAGATTCGATAATATGATCGATGTACGTAATCAAAAAATAACTTAGAAAATTCAAAATTTAATTATTATCCGACACAAAAACAAAATGCAGATATATTTTCAATTAACGCAAAATTCGAAATAAAATATTTGAGTGCCTTCACTAAATTAAAAGGAATTAGGAAAATGTACTTAAGAGTGACATATTACATAATAGTTACTATCGTAATCATAGGTAAACGTAAAATGACACACTGCCAGCTTACAGAGTTCATTCATAAAATTCGGTGCATGCAATTTATAAACTTAGTGGGATATTTTTAAACGAACATTTTTATATTATCTTGCAATAATTTTACAATAATAATTAAAACGCACTTTCAATTCAATATTTAGTTCCTAATTTTAAAATTTGGCCGGACCTTTAAAAGTAACACTGTATATATCACAAGATAAACAAGCAGATGGCACTGCTGAGGGAAAGAGACATCCATCGCTCGCATCCGTGTAGCTAGATGTTAATGCCACTTGCATAAGTTTACCGGATACCAAAACCTCCAAATTTGAACACGACAGTTACAAGCACTGACGTTATTGCAGCGGGTATAGGTAAGGCTTTGATACCAGACCCGGACAAGACAATGCAGAAGTCTACTATCAAGTAGTCGCAATAGAAGTGACTTGCATGCCAATCGTTTGCCTCTCATGAATTACCTAACAGAATGGTACATAGTCTATTCTTCAGCCTTCAGCCTGGTCCAACATGGGGGAAAACAAGCAGTGACAAACAATTGACTATTTGTCACTAGCATCGTGACTAATCTAATCGTCTTCAACGTCTCACCCTAGTTTTGGTACTACGGCCCATCTATTCCTGCCGCAATAGCGTCAATGCTTGTCAATGACGTGTTCCAGTTTGGTGGATAAAGTACCCCGCAAACTTATGCACGTGGCATTAAAAATCTACCACACGAATAGCAATACACTATTAACATCTTTGGTGTTTACAAACGAAGGTTGTCCCTTCCATCAATCCATCAAGAGCTATCTGCTTATTCGCTACTAGCTGTTGCCAGCAACTTCGTCCGCGCGTCCGATTTCGTTTACTGCGCACAACACCTCCCCCGTAGGTGATAGCGTGATAATATGTAGCCTATACGTTGACCCGACCTGTTAGTAATATTCATACAAAATTTGAAGTAAATCCATGCAGTACTTTTTGAGTTTACCCTGGACATACATACAGACAAACAGACAAAAATTCTAAAAACTATATTTTTGGCTTCGATATCGATTGCAGATCACGCCCCAAGTATTCTTTTAAAAAATATTCAATGTACAGTTTTGACTTTCCTACAATTTTATTACATGTATATAAAATAGATTTTATGATATAACAAAATTTATGACTACGGAATACGGACAAACTGGTAAAAGGTAGTGAACCAGAGAGTCTACAGATGTTCGGTTTACTCTGCCTACTCCACAAAGGAACCAGTATGATACTTTTTGTATTTTGTTTTGTTATCCGGTAAATTTCTAAGAAGGTTATT
The DNA here is from genome assembly GCA_036924255.1 of Apodemia mormo. Taxonomy (NCBI): domain Eukaryota; kingdom Metazoa; phylum Arthropoda; class Insecta; order Lepidoptera; family Riodinidae; genus Apodemia; species Apodemia mormo. The sequence continues at coordinate 18,342,495 of JAUPFN010000010.1, forward strand.
GTAAAAGCTTACAATGTCCCAATAAATTATTTGCTTATTCTGTGAAGACGAGATATATGCACAGCAAGATTGTTTTTTATTTAACCATGAAATTGCACCTAATCATACATATCAGCATATGAAACCGAGGGAAGCACTATCGCGACATAGGGATACTAGTGAGTCTATCCTCACATCTGTAAGTTTGAGTAAATAAAAAAATATTTATTTGCAAGAATATGGGTGTCACAAGTTATTAAAATAAATTAAATTACCATCATATTCTACCATAATATGGCGTGCAAACATTTTAATTTAGGTCGATTTCTTTATAATTACTAACGGATCGGAACGCGGCCACACACTGAGAAGATCCGGCGGAAGAAACTCAGGGGGCTTCTTTTTTTCTATTTCACGTATTACAATTGTATGTATTACAATTTACTAGAATTATTTCACATCAAAAGTTATTTTTACAATTTACAAAATATGATCTTATGCTCAATCCAAATTTTTACAATTTACAAAAAAATTACCATTTTACAAAATTTGCCATTCAGTTTTTATTACATTTAAATTTTAAGGTAAATTGTACAAGCTTATATTTCTGTTTATTAACATTTAATCTTATCTGCTAAAAATTCTCTAATATCATAGTATGTTTTATTTAACAGTAAATCAAACAATTTTTTGCGAAATTTATTTATAGGTAATAATTTTAGACTATCGGGAATATGATTGTATATATTAATTGCCATACAATATGCATTTTTTTATAAATATTTAGTCTTTGGCTTGGCACATGTAGCTTCTCACTGTTTCTAAAATATGTGTTCCCTAATACTTGAGCATTTGTTTTAAACAAATATTGATGTTTTTTTACAAATACGCATACCGACAGTATGTAAAGACAACGTAAAGGTAGTATTTTAAGAGTTTTAAATAGTGGTTTACATGAATGTAGTTGATTAACATTACATATTGCACATATACATTTCTTTTGAATTCTGAAAATCCTAATAAAGTCAACTGAGTTTCCCCAAATAGAGATTCCATATTGCAATACAGATGAGACATATCCGTGATATGCCAGCAATGCAGCATTTAAGTTGGCTACTTCTCTTATTCTTCTCAAAACATAGATAAATCTATCAATTTTTTTACAAAGAGAATCAATGTGCGGTTTCCAATTGCAATGGTTGTCAATAAATATTCCTAGAAATTTAGTGTATTCAGTATTTTCTATATTTATATTGTTAAATAATATATTTGATTTTTGAACTTTACATAAGATGTTTGAAATTCAACTATCTTTGTTTTAGTCAAGTTAATTTTTAAATTATTACTTTTTAACCATTCCGAAACTTTAAGTAAGGTTTCAGTTGCTTCTTTTACTAGATGATTTTTATTTTTACATTTAATGAGGAGTGTAGTGTCATCTTCAAATAAGAATGACTCATGTTGCATAGTCTCTGGAAGATCATTAATGTAAATTAAAAAGAGCAAGGGTCCTAAAACACTTCCCTGTGGTATTCCACAGTCACTACAACTATAATTTGAAGTATATATATATTTTTTTGTGTCCCAGAATTTTTTGAAATTTCTACACACTGTTTCCTATTTTCTAAATAACTGCATTTACTCTAATGATTTTCCTCTTATACCATATTTTTCAAGTTTTGCCAACAGAATTCTATGAGAAACAAAGTCGAATGCCTTACTCATGTCTAAAAATACACAAAGTGGATAACTTTTTGTATTCAGGCATTCCGTTATACTCTTTACCAGTTCAAAACATGCTAAGGTTGTCGACCTACCTTTTCTAAATCCATATTGATTATTTTTTAATATATTACATTTCAGTAAGTAATTATGAAGTCTATCATACATAACTTTTTCAAAAATTTTTGAGAGAATCGGAATTAATGTAATGGGTATATAATTATTCATATCGCAAGGATCACCTTTTTTAAGTATTGGTCTAACTATAGACTTTTTTAGTCGTTATGGGAACTTCCCTTCTAAAAATGACAAATTAATAATATGACTGAGCGGCTTTGATATTACAGTAGCAACATTTTTGAGTAGTTCTGTACTAATATTTTCATAACCAGTTGCACTTGTATTTTTTAAGGAGTTTATGATCTTAAATACTTCATGCTCATCTACTGGTGTAAGAAACATGGTTTTACTGCTAGGTAAACCAAGTATTTTTGAAGTATTTGTGAATTTGCCATTGTTAATACTTGTTTTTGATTGGTTTATAAAAAAATCATTAAATAGTTTACAAATTGTTTGAGATTTTGTATACTCTGTATTGTTCACTCTAATTTTCTCAATTTCTTTTATATTTGTTTTATTCTGGAATGTGTTTTTAATTAAATCCCACGAAGCTTTGCATTTATTGGAAGATTTTTCAATAAATTTCAAAGATGATTGCTTTTGCGATTCTAGTATACATTTTGATAAAATTCTTTTGTAATGCAAGTAATTATTTTTATTTTCATTCTTATTAGATTTACCAAACCGATAATTTAAATATAGCTGGCGTTTGACTTTACAACATTTAAGAAGTCCTTTTGACAGCCATTTATTTTTTATTAATTTATTTGATACCTCAGTACGAATTTTTGGAAAGCATAGCTCAAAAAACAATAAGAATATGTCATGGAAATTATTAAATGCCTCTTCACAATTTGAATTTGCAAGAACTTCATTAAAACTTAAGGATGATAGATGTTCAAAAAACTTTTTCTTATTTTCCTGACTAAAAAGTTGTTTTGTTTCAAACCAAAAAGCTCGTATTGGTTTAAAGTTTGAGACGGACTCAATATTTACTTTTATACTCTGGGCTGTCTCATGGTCAGATAAACCGAGATAATGAGTGTAAGACTGAACATTTTCCAAATTGCTAGCAATTACATCTAAACATGCATGCTTCCTAGTGGGTTTAAGTAAGTGCTGATTAATATTATTATTTGATAGAATACCTGTTAACTGCTTTTGAGTATAATTATCCTGTAACAGATCTATATTCCAATTCCCACATAGTATAAATTACTTCTTAGAGTTTTTCATGATATTTTCTAACAGTAATTCTAAATTATAAAGGAAAGTTTCAACATTTGAGTTGGGTGTGCGGTATATACAAATGATAACTAATTTATAATCTATAATTTCAACAGCGCAGCATTAAAAAAAAGTAAGTAATGGCACTAGCGGAGCGGGCGCGAATAGAGCGGTGATAGCCTCATCTCTACAGGCTTGTGATGTGGGCACGCGCAGCTTGAATCCCTCCCGCAAGAAGTGTCGTCCCTATAGGGGCCACTGCAGTGAATTTTATCCTTTCTTCTGTAGGCACAGGCAGGCAGTGTTGCTAGCAATTCGGACGCAAGACAAGCTGTGGAAGTTGTGTCGCTGTCGTGAATGAAAGTCGCGGGAAGTGACGTCAATTTCACTCTCCCATAACTCTTGTCTTCATTTTTGTAGGCGTAATGGACAGTGGTGCCAGCGGTGCGGTCGAGGATTAGACACTCCAGTGCCCTTGTGTCCTCACCTCTGTAAGCGCGGGTGGGCAGTGACGCTAGCGGCGCAGGCGCAGGCGGTGCAGACGAGAGTCGTGGGAAATGTTCGTCACTGCGTGGATCCGCTGGCGCAGCTGGAGCCGATACGGTTGATTCCATCACCGGTTCACTCACTTCCCTGAAGAAACACCGATTATAATAGGCCAGTTGACTAAAATTTAATAATTTACCTAATAAGGTAAATTATTAAATTTTAAAAACTTTTTATTTTTGTTAAATAATGTAGAACAAAAAAACTACATTTGTTGTTAAATAATGTACATTTAAAATTGAAATTATAATTTAGCACTAAAATACTCTGAACTGTCATGGCGTCTTAATGACATCACACTGTGGTAATATCTACATTACATACTCTGTGGTTTCTATGAAAATGACAACATGAAGAGAATATTTTACCATGGTGTGACGTAACACTTTAGATTTGCGTTTAATGTCTATTTTTGTCGAATTTATATCCTAAAATGATTATCAATCCTTATCTTTTATAACAAATATTTTAGTTTTTTGTTATCTCCATATCATAATTAATCATTAAAAACTACAATATATCCGAATCATTCTTAATGGACACAAGCCTATTCAATGGTTGGCGGCTTTATTCTGGATAAGTTATTTCTGTTTCGAGTATTTTCTTTTAGAGTTGGACTGCAGTGTTGATTGTGACTGTTTAAAGTTAGCAACTATAAGATAGTTGCGATATTTAACAATTTTAATTTCAATTAGTTTAAAACTCCATATTATCCCCCTATGAAGAATAGACTGGATTGTGATATCACAGTATAAGTCTACCTCTAAACTCGAATACAACAATGACAAGCATTGGAGATATTGCGGCAGGTATGATATGATGATATGTCATAATATGATATAAGGATAAACAAAAAAAATACAACGTAATTATCATAAGCACATCAGTCGTAAAATGTTTATTTAGCCTCTTTACAAGATGTATGGTAACTCGATTCTCAACAGAAGATTTTTACAAAATAACATAATCTTTATTATAACACTTGTGAAAAGATATTTATACATATGGAGAAAAAAACTCACCTTGAAGCTCTCTGCACTACAGGATGTGGTGTGATGTTAAACTGTAGTTCCAAAGTACGTGCCTGTCTTGCTGCACCACGAGGCATTCCCCGACCATGAACCGTTGCCTTATGCGCTACGGAAATGGTAAAAAATAATTAAAATATATAAAATAATAATTTTAACAATCATGTATTAAGTAGAAGAGTCAGTCTAGACAAAGGATTGCATAGACAAGGACCAGATAAATGGAAGTTAGTTTTGTCTGTGGTTTTTATTTTATATTTTGGTGAGACAATCATCACCTAAAGACATAAAAGAAGTTGCTACACGAGTGGTGGGATGATAATGCAAAAAAGGGTTAGGTTACCTTATATTATCCTCCAAACCTTTAAAGTGGTGGTACCAAACCAGCATAATAGGCTATGAAACTGTACAACTTACAATTACTATATAAGTGGCAACATATACACGTCATATAGACAATCAATACTAGAAAATCGATCTTTATGTCAATGCCTCAACTGAATATATTTAATTTGATCTTTGGTATAGCGGAGATGTATGTGTTTAGTAGCGATGGGAATTATAGCTACTTTTATTTGACTATCACATCGTGAAGTTATTTGTTTCTTGTCACTGTTTTTTTTTTTATTTCATCAAAAAATCTACATAAACTTACAAATTTTTTCAACATCCTTAAACCTCATTGTAAGTTTGTATGGATATTGCAGACTTCACAGTTTAAGCATTGATTGATTTTTTAGAGAAGCTAACATTACACAACGTAAAATTTTAACATTACCGTACACTCATATCAGTTGAAATAAACTAGTACCTATCTTTAATAAATTTGCTACTGGACATTCCACTCTGTGTCGTTTACGTACAGGCCAATATTCTATTGCTAACTGTAGTTGAAACCAGTTTTTGGTCTGATTCATAAATAATTTTACTGTGCGTTAAAGATAATGCGATCGTCGTCAGGTACACAATGCGCAATGAGTACAGGCTGCTCGTTTTATTATGAGTGACCTTATCTAGACGCAAGAATAAAATATGTGTACATGCAGGTGTACTTGTATGTGAATAATGTATGTCAGTATATATTTGTGTGTGTGTGTGTGTATGTGTGTGTGTGTGTATGTGTGTGTTTGTGTGTGTGTGTGTGTGTACTAGTGTATGTGTGTGCTTGCGTTTTTATCTGCATATAAATTTAATTAAACTATGTTAGAATTTATATGTACACAAGATTAATTATTCTCGTGAGCGTTTGCTCAAGTAAACACTTAATTTATGGTACTATAATAGTTTTTAATATATGTTTCAAATTATTTTCATTGATTTTATTTCGCATGTCAATATTTATATCATTATTAATTAATCTACGTACTAAGTTGTCAGTTGTTCTTTCTCCATAAAAATTCCTAGCACTTACAGTACATAGTTTCTTTATTGTTATTTGTCTAGTTACTATATGACTTTTCCTTTCATTTTCTATATATTTAAGATAATTCTCTTTAATGAGTGAGAGTTTTAATTTCTCGCTTACAGGCAACACTTTACAATATTTGAATTCTGGATCTTCTTTATACTTTATTTTAATGGCACTTGGAACGATAGTTTCTAAGAGTCGCAACTGTAACGTCATTGTTTGCTCAATGTATGATCTGAAGGTGTGACCGTAACTACTTAGTCCATATGATATAATGCTTTCTACTAAGGCATTGTACATTTTCATTTTGATATAATAAGGTATACGTTGATTAATAATATGAAATTTTGTTAGAATACCTCGCAATTTGTTACAAATAACATTAATTTGGTGCTTCCAATTAGGTCTATTATCGATAATTAGTCCAAGGTAAGTATACTGACTAACTTGTTCCAGTGCTGGACAGCTGCAACTTTGTGACTTATTACGATCATGTAAACACTGATGGGTATGAGATTTAATTTACACTTTAATGTCCTTTATATGACTGGAGTGTATGTGCATTACTTTTGATTTGTTGGTATAAAGCACAAGACCATTGTCATGGGACCACCTACATATGGACTTAAAATCTCTATTTTTTTTAATTTGAGATATTGAGAGCGCAAGATCAAAGCTTCTATCGTGAGATATTATACAAGTATCGTCCGCGTACTAAAATGTTTTGCAATGGTGAACGACGTTTTTTATATCATTAACATACGCGAGATAGTGAAGTGGACCCAACACAGAACCTTGTGCCGTTCCCTGTGTTACTAATGTTTTATTACTGTAATCGGCGCCACCTTTCACGTAATAAGAGCGATCCTCGAGATAATTCGAACACCACTTTAGTAGAGATGGGTAATCACCCGGGTTAAAACCCAAGTTTGGGTTAAAACCCAATAAACACCCAATAAGTTTCCACCCTCGGGTGGATTGAGTGGGTGAAAACTAAAATCATTTACTTAAAATGCAATATTTAACAAGTACATCCCGGCAGAGATGGGTTACGAGGGTTTAATAAACCAAGGATTTAAAACGTTATAATATCGATATGTTTGCGCGTTTCATGCTGTTTCGTAATTTGTTAATACGTAGTGAATTAACGTTATGGTATATGATATTTAGTATTGTTCAAATAAACTATTTTATCATAACAATAGATTACAAACTATATTTTTCTAGCGCGTTACGGTATAGACTATATTATAACGTGTAACTGGAACACCAATCGCGTAAGCCGGCCGAGATATCGCGTGGCTCATCACGTCACATCTCACATCACGTCATTCAGCGAGAGATGACTGAGCGCTATAACTATTGATTAACGCTATAAACTATGCTAAAACGTCTAGCGTCTACGGTCTAGCACGTTACTCGTTAGATCGCGTAGTTTATAATTTCGTAGGTTATAATGTTATAACTACGACCTACACTAGCAGCTACGCTATACGTTGAGTACACATAGCGCTCTATAATTTCACGCTATGCGATATATTAAGCACCATTAATGATATTATGACGTTGTCTTTTAGCGCTAGTTGGCTAACCAATCACGAAACAGCATGAAACGCGGCGAACCAATCACAAACATATCGACATTATAACGTCTTAAATCCTTCATTTAAACCCAATAAATACCTTTTAAGTTTTGGGATCAATTGAGCGGAGAAGAAAAATTTCTGTTCATATTCATCATAATATAATATTAAACAATCATTTAAAACAAAGGTGAAGGGCACGGGTAAGACGCGGCCATTGCTTCTCCGCTTCCCCGCGCCCTCCCCTTGTTTGCTGATCATGACATCACTCTAGCTAGTTTGCTTCGGTGAGAGTTCACGTGTATTTGGTTTTGGTGTTTATTTGATTTTTACTACGACTTTGATGCACTCTCGTTGACTACGTTTCGCTTGATATTTGGATTTTCGCTGAACCTGTTACTGTGCTCAAAGCTATATTCACAACAAAAAAAGAAACAGACTCACTACCGAGAGAGCAGCAAAACTTACATACATTACATACAACTGGAACCTATTGCATAAGAATATGGACGATGACCGTTACGACACTGATGTTAGTGCGACTGATTCTGCAGTAACATCCTACAGTCCTGTTATAGAAATGACACCTGATCCCAACTTCGAGCCTAGGCCATCTACCTCAGGTATCCATGATGTAGAATTTTTTGACTGCCATCGTACTTTGGTATCAAGCGATGAAGAATATGACTGAAAAAGTGACAGTGAATTAAATTAGTCGGTTTTTTAACTTTTGCGCAATTAATAACATTTAGTTTTTTTTATTATATTATTTTTTTTACTACAAGAAACTTAAATTATTTAGTTTTATTTCAATAGCCATTTTCACCCAGCTAAAAATTAGATAATGGGTTAAAACCCGGTTATAATCCAAAATACCGAGTTATAACCCTAATGAAATGATTGGGTTTTTACCCTTTACCCATCTCTACACTTTAGCAAGGGACCACGTATACCACTATTCTCAAGTTTTTGTTTGAGTACCTAATGTTGTAGAGTGTCAAATGCCTTACTATAATCTATGAATATTACCATAACATGTTCTCTTTGGTTAAGACAATTATTAACATAATCGATAAAATTGGAAAGTAATTGTGTTGTGCTTTTTTAAGATTGAAAACCATACTGATTAGTTGACAGTGCATTAAATTTTTTGTAAAAATTATGTATTTCATTACATATATATTTTTCGCAGGGTTATATCACTGGTGATAAATCACACCAGTTATATTTTATTAGTAACGATTATTGTTAAGTGGGTGCATTTTATTCCATATGTTACATCGCCACGCAGTGATTACTATTTATAAGTAATTAGAAAATTGAAAAAACATATTAAACCTATTCTCTCTTCTAGCTGGTGGCACGGTGTTGCTCACATGTTGTTGCGTGCACTTATCTTGTAAATTGGCAAGAAACAGACAACTCTTTCTTGCCAATTCGCAAGATAAGTGGAGGTACCCATCACCACACTATCACACACACACATTTAACTGTGTGTGTGTGATAGTGATTTATGCTACTTTCTTGCAATAACCAGGACCAACAGCTTTATGTGCTGTCATATTCTTTGAGATTGAGGTAACTTGTAAACTTATACAAAAGGCTATACACACACACACACACACACACACACACACACACACACACACACACACACACACACACACACACACTTACTCACTCACACACACGCGCACTTACTCACTCACACTTACGTCATCGCGAAAATAGTCGGAAAAAAGGAAAAAAAATTAATGCGCATAGGTATCTTTTGATGGAAAGAGATAACCATCGTCTCTATAGGTGTCTGTACATCAAGGATGTTAATGGTACATTGCTAGCCTTGTGGCACAGTAAGACTACTTTATTTAACTGGAATACGACAGTGACAAGTACTGAATCGATAATATGTTTGATTTATATAAAAAAAAAATCAATTTTTTTTATTTGACACAAAAACAAAACGCATGGATATAATTTCATTTATTTAATTTTCAAATTAAAATAATCGGGAAAAATGTACTTATAGGTAAATGTAAAACTGTCATTTTACTGCTGTCAGCTTTACAGAGTTCATTCACAAGGCTCAGTGCTTCATGAATTTAGTGGGGTTTTTATAAATGAACATTTTTACATTATCTTGTAATACTTTAACAATAATAATTAAAACGCACTTTCAATATTTAGTAGAGGGGACAGTGGGAGATTGTCCTTCACCGATCTGATAACCAGATGAGACGTATATTTTATCAAATATTATTTATAAACAAATATGCCTATAATTACTTGCCTATTCAAAAGTGCTCATGGCTATTTTTAATTAAATTAACCTTAATCGATTTTTTTTTCATCTCTTTCATACTTTGGATAACCAAATGAAATTTATTTCACTGATAATTTTTAACACACAGAATATGCCTAGGTAGGCTTGCCTACTCATTTCTGTGTATGGCTACCTGGCAAGCAGGTGTGAACAGGTAAGTCAATATAGGTGACTCCATCGATCTGCTAACTTATCGAAAGTTATATCAAATTTTAGATTATTTTATTACAAAATCAGTCACATATACTTGCCTGCAAAAAATCATACTCAAAGTACTGTTTCCAAGCTAAAAACTTGGCATGAGCACTTTTGGATAGGCAAGTAATTATAGGCATATTTGTTTAGAAATAATATTTGATAAAATATACGTCTCATCTGGTTATCGGATCGGTGAAGGACGATCTTCCACCGGCTCTTAGACCATAATTTCAAAATTTGGCCAGACCTTTGAAAGTAACCCAGTATAGCTGAGAAAAATTACCACTAACCTTTGAGATCTATTTCACTCCTAAAAACTGCTGTCAAATGCTGTCCAGCACACTCGCCCTCTTCGCACAAGTAATGCTCTGTGCGAAAGTGATGTGCCAAGGCTGAATGTGATGCATAGTACAAGTTCTTTCCATCTGCATCACATAAATGACAGTAGAGATGTTCCTTCCTCAAATGGCGATACAGCTCATCTGCATCCATGAACCTCTCTTCACAAAACTCGCAAAGCGGGTGCCCCCTATTCATATTTACTATCAAAAATGTTACTTCCATACAATTTTAATAATAAATGTGTTAAAATTACAATTTTTGAGGAGATAAATGCTGCATATGAGCCATGTTCTATAGATGAAATACATGTAGTTTTGAGTATGTTCTGTCGATAAGCAGTGTAAGATTTTTCATCAGAATGTTAACTCTGTTGTGTGCACTGCTGAGTGTAGCCCTCCCACTGACTTTGTCATAGACTACACTCCCTGCCTCCTACTGCCTGATTTCATCAGCGTTCAGGAACCTTGAAACTTGATACTAAAACTAAGGTTTATGTCCACACAAGGATGGAAAATTTGGCAAGAAACAGCTGACAGTTATTCTTAGAACTATAAGTAGCTCATAATGTTAGTTGTTTTAGATGCAAGAGAAAAATCATATGATTTTCACATATTTTTCTGTGCAGCTTTATATATTATTTAATTTAAGGAGTTTATTTAAGGAATTTATTCTTAAGGAAGTGATTAATAATTAAGAGTTAAATTGCGAAACTCCTATTTCATCCTTTTTTTTATTAATAAATGCCAAAGTAAGGCAGAATTTTGTCCCACATCATATGTTCCATCATACATAAGAATATGGCTCAGTAAAGTACCAAATAAAGTTGAGAAATTTTACATATTGCACCTCCGCTCAAATAGTGTAACAATTCAAAAAATCGTAAAAATCATTTTTTGTACCATTCGTATCGTATTATGCCATAGTTTTATCTCGAATGGCGATCTACTACTGTTTTCAATGATTTGATACTATAACGGCGCTAGTGACGTTAATGGCGTTGGCCATCGCTTTTCAAGCGAAAAAAATAGTCAGGAGCAACTTTAAATCCCTTTTACTCGAGAATCGTTTTTTGACTTGTGACACTATTTAAGCTGAGGTGCGATATTATACATTGTATATTTCTGAATCATAATTTTCAAATATTCCCCGCTTTCCCCACTGGCTCCGTCACCACTGGGGAAAACGAGAAAAAAAATCCCATGTAATATTTTATCACTTATACACTTGTAGGTACTGTTTCACAATAAAGCTATTATCACTTATTACCAACCAGTTTCGCTTACACAAGCATCATCAGGGCAATTTATAGTTACAAACTAAATAGGTTAAAAGTTAAAAAAAATAGTTACAAACTAAAGGGCAATTTATAGTTACAAAGTTTGTAACTGTAAATTGGCCTGATGATGCTTGTGTAAGCGAAACCGGTTGGTAATAAGTGATAATAGCTTTATTGTGAAACAGTACAAGTGTATAAGTGATTAAATATTACTAGGGATGGGCCGAAATTCGTTTCACATTCGGTTTAACCGAATTTCGGCAGCTTGAACCGAACTTCGACATTCGGCCGAAATTCGGTTTAAACGCCGAACATTCGGCACTAGAAGAAAGTATCTTCTTGCACTAATTTGCTTGAAATCTATGCTAATGTTATAAAGAGGAAAAATTTGTATTCTATATTTTTATATATTGTATCATCTAAACTCAAAAACTACTAAACCGATTTGAAAAAATCTTTCACCATTGGAAAGATATTAAATCATCCCCGAGTAACATAGGCTATACTATACTTTCGAAAAAAAATCCGTAAAACAGTTAACCTAGCAGGCCATCCCTGAAACATTCCGCTAAATAAAAAAACATAAAAACAAAAATGAAAAAACTTCAGCATAGATTTTTGAGTTCGAAGAGTTCAAAAAATCTGTAAAACGGTTGACCCGGCAGGTCATCCCTGAAACTTTCTGCTAGATCTTTATCTATATCTTAGCACATTACAGATTTTTTTCAGAGTTCAAAAATCATAAATTTGTTACAAATATTTGTTAGTACGTAGAAGTCGTTGTAAATGACAGTAATTTCAAAATTTTTGAAATGCTATATATTTTAAAAACGATGACTGATTTTGGTCTTTCGAATGGCATTCAACGCAATTTTTGACCCCTAAAATATTTTCATAGCTACGTAATTTACAGACTCAGAAATGTTGAAGCAATATCAAAAGTTATTTTTTGAAATTTCGATATTACTAAATCCCAAATAAATCAACCGATTTTGATGCAATTTGCTTATTTGACGCAATTTATAGAAAGAAAAGCTGATTAGACTGTTAAGTCAATCGGTATATTAGTCTGAAAGTCATTTTAAACATGCTAAGTTTGCTGTAAACAACAAAATATTAATATTTAAAAAGCCGTAACTTTTGAAAACTTGATTTAATGTTGATCTTTGAAACTGTATTTGAAAAAAATTCGAATTTGTGTCGAAAAAACACTTTTTCCAGATTTTTTCGTCAACGATAACTTCCGAACGGATTAACTGATTATGACACAATTTATGAATTAGACGCACTTTTTTGACATAGGATACTTTTTTCTCTTACTTTACACGAGCGAAGCCGCGGACAATATAATACCTAGTAGTAAGTAGTAATATAGGTAAATAGCTAGTATAAAATAATTAAATTTTAAGCAAATTCGTAAAAAAGTCACGACGTGTCGCTTTTAAGAAAGCGCCCCAAAATTAAACCGAAGTTCGGCCGAAATTCGGCCGAATTTTTCTATTTTCACCGAATGTTCGGCCGAAGTTCGAATTCGGTTCAAACCACATTCGGCCCATCACTAAATATTACATTAAAATGGAGTTTCACCAAGTGCCGACGATGAAAAATGTAGAATATCCCATGTATCGCCAGTGGCACGCCAGTGGTGATGAATAGGAAAATGAAATCCCACATTTCACCAGTGGTGAAAACTAATTCCCAATCATAGCCAGTGGGGACGCATGAGAGTATTTTTTTCCAGATTATTCCCAGGGGTAAAATAACGAAATCCCAAATTTCCCCAGTGGGGACTATTAAAATTCAATTTTTCAATTTTTCCAAGTAAGTAAGTAAGAAGTATACAAATATCAATGTTTACAAAATCACAAAGTTAATAATCCTAAAAACTTGCAATAAATTTCGCTGAAAATAAAAAATATTTCATTCAATACAAAATGACAATTGTATGGAGAAGCAAACTTTTTTTTACTATTTACGAAATATATTTTTCTATGTTGATCAATATCTCAGAGGAATATGAGATCAATATCATTGATTTTGCACATGGTTTCTTGTACAGTTAAACTGCCTTTGTATTAAATATTATTGTTATTAGAATTTTATTTTCAGCGTTACTTATGACAATAATGTATTTATTTATTTAGGTACAGGTGATAGATAAATGAGTGTACATTTATGGATTCAAACTATTTCATAAAATGCTTTATTTTTAATTTATTTTAAGTACATATATTTCTAATGTGTTACTTTATTCATGGGATTAATTACTGTGATTTAAAATTATTGTAATATTATTAAACTGGTTAAAAATCTATCGTACAAATTTAACTCTTTATTTGTAGTTATAAAACAGTACTATATCACTACTGATCTAATCTACTAGGTGGTAGAATTCTGCATTGTCTCACCGTCGCAATAGCATAAGTGCCTGTCACTGTCGTGTTCTGGTCTGGAGGGTAAGGTAGCCGGTAAACTTATGCATCTGGCATTAGACCTCGTCACAAGATAGTAACGCACCATTAACATCTTTGGTGTCTATGGGCGATGGTTGACTCTTTCCATCAGGAGACCCATTTGCTTGTTTGCTATCTTATGATATAAAAAAAAATCTAATGTCCCAATTGACACCACTGGCAACAGCTGAGATTTTAACGTTCCATCTGTTACCACTGGCGATACATGGCATTTTTTTGTCCTAACTGTCACCAGTGGCCATAGTCGGAAATCTAATGTCCCAATAGTCACCACTGGCAACGGCTGGGATTTTAACGTTCCATCTGTCTCCACTGATGGTAAGTGGGATTTTTTTTTCTCATTTGTCCCAAGTGGTGACGGAGCCAGTAAGGAAAGCCGAGAATATTAGATAATTTTTGTATATTTATATCTTAAATTTATATCTCAGTTGTAACGGTTCATAATTTTGTCCCTATTATTTTAAAAAGTACAACTTTTTTTAAAAATAAAAAAAATAAAATAGAAAATTAGATCTATCAATTGTTCTTCAATGGCCTATATTCACATAACTCAGTCTTTACATTTCTAATTCTTACAGTTTTAATACTAATTTTACCTATGAGAAGTATCATCTACATCGCCTTTCCGTCTGTGGTGAGCAAGTTCCTGCCTAGTATAGCATCTCCTTTCACTAGTAAAAATCTGAAAGAAACATAAAATATGAACACTAAAAATATATGAAATATGAAGTGAGTCAACATTACATACAAAATGTATTCCTCTAATATAATATTAAAAACTAATAAAAATGTTTTAAAATTACAACTAAAAGATTTGTCTTGTAACCCTTACATTTTGCTTTTAATTTTTTACTATACCTGGTCACTTTTGGCTATTTACATAATATGTATTTATATTTTCCATAGAATAAAAAATATATTAAGACACTCTTCTGTTAATATTCAATGTTGCATAATGATTTTACTCAATCCATTATTTACTACTCTTTGAAAGTTGTGAATATAAACATTCCCTTTGTTTATATTCACAACTTTCAAAGAGTAGTAAATAACGAATATTTACACAGTGTGTAAAAAAAACCTTTCTGATCGTCAAATGTATTATTTGGTAGCTTATCTGTGTAATTATTTTATGGGTATTGATTAATAAATTTTCAAAATATTTGATTGATTTGAGGGGAAATTCCTCAAATTTAGTACTAAAATAATAAATATGATATTTTCATAAAATTTTTTTTGGTAATTTCATTGCCTACTTTTTTCTACACATTGTATATAAAAAAATAAACATGTGTTATTTCAAATTTAATAAATATAAAACGGAATATAATATGTTGAAAATAACAAGTTGATATAAAATTTGTTACCTTTAGGTGTTTAACACATAAGTCGCAATAGTATCGTTCATGAACTTTCCTCATATGGTCACTGAGCATCCCAAAAGTACGGAACGGAACTTTATCACAGATAGGGCAACAGTTCTCAAGTAATTTTTCATAGGCATTTTTTATTTCTTCACTACAAAAACCGATTTTAAATTGTCTTTCAAAAAGACGGTCACTAAATACTTTCATACGAAGCTCTTTATAAGGTAAAACTGTATCTGTAAATACAACCTGAAACGTTTATTGAATGTTAACTAACTTATTTGGTCTGTCTCATGATGATTCATGATATTTACTTGCAGATTTTAAAAACTTTTCTACAGTAAATAAAACTGTAAAGTTTTGGCACAGGACTCGAATATAGTGCTAAAGAGAATGTACCATAATATTTTTGACTGTTTTTTATATCATAAAATAGCAAACAAGCAGATGGCTCTCTTGATGGAAATAGACTACCATAACTTATAGACACCAAAGAAGTTAATGGTGAATTGCTATACTTGTAGTACCTCACTACATGCATAAGTTTACCAGCTACCTTACCCTCCAAAAAGGAAAACAACACTGACAAGTACTGATGTTATTGCAACAGGAATTAGTAAGGCCTTAGTACCAGACCTGGGTGAGACAATGAGTAATTCTACCACCTAGTAGCCACCATGGTAGTGACTCTCATAGCTAATTATTAGCTTCATACGAACTGCCTGGAAGAATGGCAGACAGTCTATTCTTCAAAAGGAGCCCAGACGAACACAGGATAAATTATCACAATTATTCCGTTACTGAAGTAATCATAAATTATTAGACATGTAATGTAATTGTTAAAATGAAAATAAATGTAATTGTTACAATGGAAGTGGACAGTGCCATTTTCTATGCCTAATCCTAAATATTCTACTCTTAACAAATATTGCACAACCTAATCAAAATAGTATATTATAAATTTACACTGAACAACAGCTCAAGTCTTACATAGAGAAAGCTTTAAGAAATAAACAATTATTTTCCAAATGAAATAAAAACAAAAAATGAAAACATACCCTAGAAAGGACCTGGCGACATATAGGACATTCGTTTTGAAGGCATAATACTCGCATACGAGTGGAACATTCAAAACAGACAGGGTGATCGCATTCCCCAATGGAGAAATACACGACGTTCTTGAAACACACTACGCAAGTACTGTTGTCGTTCACTAGAGATTCGGCCATGATTTCCATAACAGATTCACTGTAATATTTAAATGTTTATATGTGAAAAGAAACTGTAATTAGGAACTAGATCATGTTTTTTGCAGGCTGTACGGCATTACCTACCACATAAACAGTATTTATGCCAGATGTTACAGATGTTTAGCAAACCAACGAAAAATCCTCACGAGCAGAAAATTGACAGTAGAAAAAAAACTGCATCGGATGACGTTTGACAGCTCTCGCTGACAACCTAACTGACAAATGACAATGAGTATAGTCCAAGGAAGTTACATTCTACCCGGAATGTTCACACGCGCTTCAAAATCGTTCCGAAGAGTAACACGACAAGGGTGGAGTATGTCTCTTTCTACTAAATAAAGCGCCAATCGCCATATATAAGTGCGGCCATGCGTAGTTTGCAAATTACTACTAAGTAATTCTACTAATTTGAGAAACTGTTTTTGCATTGCATAAGTAATTACGTAATAATTAAAATAAGCACACTTTAGAACTCACTGTGTTAATTACATTTTATGCTAATGTATTTATCGACGTGTACGAATAAAAGAGATTTATTAACGATTACCGAATATATAAAAATCTACTATCAGATAGTTTTATTTACACTGGCAATTGCAAGAAAGGGACAACATCCACTCTTGTCGTTTTCTTGCTCAGAACGTTTTTCCCCCCTGTTAAGTCAGAAACAAATGTCAACTTTATGACTAACGAATTAAAGTACATTTTTATTTTTTAATATTGCTTCGCAACAATTCCAGTTATCGTATATCAGTTCCTTGGACTTGCGCAAAATATATCCGAGAAAAGAAAAGAGTGATATGTATCTTTCAGAGTTACGGATATATATCACTCCTTTATATCTTCAACTCCTTATAACTCAGTAGAAATCAGAGTGATTGGGATTGGTGACATATTTAGATTTAATGATAATATAAGGAAATGAAATGATTTACAGATTTAAAGACAAGATAAACAGTTGAAATAAACGATATGTATTTATGGATTCTGTTTGGTATTCTTTTACTTAATTATTTAAAAAGCAATCATGCTTGTTTTATTTGATACTAAGGATTGACCGCGGCTTCCACTGCGTGTGAAAGAATTATGTAAATTACATTTAACCGACTTTTAATGTTTTTAAAATGAGAAGTAGGTATATTCGCCGATATATTACAGATTTCAAGTTTCTAGTTTTAAGGGTTTAACCGGTGCGATATAATGACAAGATAAACAGTTAAAATAAATGATGTATTTATGGTATATCGAACAGAATCGATATTATTTAATTAAATTATTTAAAAACAAACGCTTATTTTTTATTATGCGTGCGTTTTTAAAACAAAGTACAAAAGAAATAATTCTCATCGCTGTTTATTATTACTATCCGCATTTGAACAATATTAAAGATATCTTAATCCCATTAGTTTAAGGTATAACTTTGTGTGTACAGTATGTAGTTCGATGGTACAACATTCTTCATTCCGAATGATGGTTTCCTCTCTTTCTACTCCCTGATAAACATATCATTCCTTTCATTCTATTCCGCTTAGATGAAATACAACCACTCTGTGATATAAAGATATAGAGAGTTAGTTTGAGGCTCAGTGAATTTGGCCCCACTTTTTTTGATTTTCAGATTTTTGATATTTTTAATTATTTGTTCGTCGTTCGTTCTTTAACGTTCGATTGTAAAAATTGTTTGTTCGTCTTTTATTTATTTATAATTAATTAAACAAATGATCACCCTTAAGTTGGCCCCCCTTACTAGATATCTTTATTTTTATCACTTAGATTAATTAATTTTGATTAATTATCGTTTGTTCGACGACTATTGGTGATTGTTCGATCATAAAAACAATTAAATTCCCAATTATTATTTATTTTATATCTAATATGCAAACCATTACCTCACGCCTACATTGCGCATGCGCCAGCAGTCTAATGGCGACTGAGCGATGCGTAGTGTTTTCCATTTCGAATGTTTAGTTGTAAAAGAATCATTATTAATAAATTATGTACTTATTAATAATCATCGAAAAACATTTAATATCTATATAGTCCATTATATGCATTACGTCCAATATATGTACTTAACTCATAAAGCCACATAAAGCTGTTTGTTGAGTAAACAAAAAGAGTAATTACTCTAATTAAATATGAATTTCTTATATATGTACATATGTGTGTGGGTGTGTATATCATACAACTGTTTTTAATTTGTTTCTTTGCTAAAATGATAGGCCTATTTATAATTCTGTTAAAGATGTATATATTAGATGTACTATTAGTTAACCTCAAAAAATGTGCAGATTTTTTTTTATGTATCGTGTTAAATTTACCACTATCGGAACTACCTTCAATATTTCCTAATAAGAATTAAATACCTTTATATTTAATCGAGGTACTCACACTGTTGAATAAATACTTCATTCAAATCGTATAATTTGATGATATTCGAAATGGAGCATTATTTATAATGTCATTTTTTTACATGACATGCACCACGCATCGCTCAGTCGCCATTAGACTGCTGGCGCATGCGCAATGTAGGCGTGAGGTAATGGTTTGCATATTAGATATAAAATAAATAATAATTGGGAATTTAATTGTTTTTATGATCGAACAATCACCAATAGTCGTCGAACAAACGATAATTAATCAAAATTAATTAATTTAAGTGATAAAAATAAAGATATCTAGTAAGGGGGGCCAACTTAAGGGTGATCATTTGTTTAATTAATTATAAATAAATAAAAGACGAACAAACAATTTTTACAATCGAACGTTAAAGAACGAACTACGAACAAATAATTAAAAATATCAAAAATCTGAAAATCAAAAAAAGTGGGGCCAAATTCACTGAGCCTTAGTTTGAATACTACGGAGTTGCTGATATATTCACTCCTTTGTAAAGATTATATCTTTTTGAGTTAATCACCCCGGAGTTACACAAGTCTAGTTCCAGGGGATCTAACATGCCTCGACCTGTTTGAAAGTTTGACAAAGTTAAATTTAGATATTGAATTTTACATTTGAAATATAACGACGGACGAATAAAAAATTATAATACGTGATTGCGCTAATGACAATTAGCGCAATCACGTATTCTCGCTGCATAATGATTTTCATCAAGATTGGTCAAGCCGTTGTCATGAGTGAGATACCATAACAGGCGTGATTTCTGGTTAGGGCGAGCGAAGCGAGCCCTACACTAGGCCACTTTCTATGCACTTTTGTGGTACATTTTACTCAAAAATTATCGGACTTTTAGGTTTGTGCTTCGACGTAGTAGTTTAAATTCATGTCTAGATATGTTATCTACCATAAAAATAAAGAGGGAGTAAGGGGGCGGGGGAGGGAGGGGGAGGAAGAAGGAGAGGGTGAGGAAGAGGGAGAGGGGGAGGGAGGGAGGGAGAAAGAGGGGGAGAGTGGGAGTGGGAGGGAGACAGAAGGGGTAGGGAGAGGGGAGGGGGAGTGAGAGGGGGACAGGGAGAGAGAGAGGGGTAGAGGGATAGAGAGAGGGGGGAGGGAGAGGGATATAGAGAGGGTGGAGGGGAGAGGGGGAGGGTTGGGTTGGGGGGAGAGAGGAGGGGAGGCGAGGGAGAGGGGGAGGTGGAGAGGGGAGGGGGAGAGGGAGGGGTGGGGGTGAGGGAGAAGGGGAGGGGGAGAGGGGAAGTGAGAGAGGGGTTGGGGGAGAGCGGGAGGGGGAGAGAGAGAGGGCGAGAGAGAGAGGGAGGGGGAGAGAGGGAGGGAGAGAGAGGGGAGAGGGAGGAGTGAGAGGGATATGGAGAGAGGGAAAGGGGGGAGAGACGGAGAGGGCGAGGGGGGAGGGGGAGGGGGAGAGGAGAGGGAGGGGGTGGGAGGAGGAAGAGGGAGGGAGGGGGGAGAGGGAGAGAGGGAGTGGTGAGAGGGAGAGAGGGAGGGGGAGAGAGAGGGAGTGAGGGAGGGGAAGAGAGGGAGAGGGGAGGGGATAGGGAGAGGAGGGGGAGGGGGAGAGGGGGAGGTGGAGGGGGAGAGGGTGTGGAGGGGGAGTGGGAGAAGTGGAGGGGAGAGAGAGAGGGAGTGGGGGATGGGGAGAGAGAGAGGGATAGAGGGGAGAGGGGGAAGGGGGAGAGAGAGGAGAGGGAGGGGGAGAGGAGAGGGAAGGGGAGGGGGAGAGAAGGAGAAAGAGGGGTAGGGAGAGAGGGAAGGGTGAGAGGGAGGGGGAGAGAGGGAGAGGGGGAGGAATAGGGTGAGGGGGAAGGGGAGAGAGGGAGAGGGATAGGGAGAGGGTGAGAGGGGGGAGGGAGAGAGGGAGGGGAGGGGATAGGGAGGGGGAGAGGTATAGGGGGAGGGGGAGGGGAGGGGAGAGAGAGGGAGAGGGAGAGAGGGGGGGGCTGGCTGGCTGGCGGGGAACAGAGTGAATAGAGCGTTAGTTTTAAGTCAGGGTGCCCCTCTTGCCCTGCATAATCATTCCTATGCCTGCCTATGCCTATCCCAACGATATTGTATGAAAGTGAGAGTTGGGTATGTTAGAAGGGCATGAAAGTATAATCAACGCAGGACCAGGTTCGTAATGTTGAAGTGAGAGAGAAGTTATGCTTGAAAGAAAGTGTTGGTGTAAAGATGAGAAAGGGCATGCTCCGTTGGTTCGGACATGTACAAAGAATGGTAGGTGAAAGATTAATAAAACAGATATACAATGCGAGAGATGAAATACTTTATTATTTATTTTTCTATACATTAAAAGATTATAGACTTTATTATTATAAATAAAGTCTATACATTAAAAGATGTAATTCTCATAAAAATACTTTTCTAACAATATTACTAGATAGTATAACTTTGCGAGCCCCTACAAAGCTCTGCTTTTTGCTAGTTAAATAAAAAGATGATTTCCTCTGATTTACGTTACAACGTTCTTCAGTTACAACGGGACATGCATTCGAGAATTATAAAATGATAAAATTGGTATCAGTGATTCAAAAAACGAATACTTATTAGAACACCGTATTATAAACGCCGGTAAATCTACCGTTTTTTTTTTTGAAAATGGAATCACCGTACTCCGCAGTCCTCATTTTTGACTGGTCAAAGATTAATTTAATATAATACACAGACATTATACTACTAATGCAGCGGTAACTTAAAAATGAGATGTAAATAATATTAACATGCAAAATATTTTTTTATATTTGATTTTGAATTACATGTGCTAACTAGAAATATACGTACAAAAAATATTAAAGTTTTCGTTGCCACCTTTCCTACATGACAACTTCTTCAGGCCGTCAAAATTGTTGTTTTTGCTTATTTCACGCACCAATGATTTAAGTATTACAGTGCGATGTTCGCCCAATCAGAGTCGAGCGGTGATCATAGCCAATCATTTCTTGATTGTAATAAAAAACAAACTAGCTGTTTAAATTTTTTTGTGACTTCAAAATTACTCATCATCTCCAGAGACGAACCGGTTAAGATTTTCAGGAAGTTTAAGTTTATCGGAACCGAACTGTCAAGCCGGTCAAAAGTCATGACATATTCACACGCACACACACACACACACGCATACACACGCACACACACACACATATATACACACACATATATACACACACACACACACACACACACGCGCGCACACACACACACACACACACACACACACACACACACACATACATACATACAGACATACTAACGTCAATGTAAAAATAATCAGAATAGGTTCTTAGCACTTCAAAACGTAAAAGTTTGATGAAATTCGATTTTTGAAAATCAGGGCAAATCAGTAACCTCCTAAAACTACTAAGATAGCGGGCACAGCGGGCATTAATCGATACTACATTTATGTTGTCTATGGTATACTTAATGTTATCTACATTCCGAATAGCTCTGAAAAATAGGAAATGCAATGCTATGTCTATCTTAATGTAAAGACATAAGGTTTACTATCGTGTTTAGTAAGAGTATTGTGTTCTGTGGTTTAGTGTAAATACTGTCATCTATTGTACAATAGCAAATCTATTAATGTGATAATTTCGCTAGCTAGATAATTTCTATGCTACAATAGATAATTTAGATTAATAAATAGTGTCTATTAAAATACTTATGTCTGTGATACAATATGTACTATAGTGCGCGCATTGACGTGTATAATGTGGTAATATTATACACGTCAATGAGTGCGCGCCAGATAATTCTGCGCACAGATTACTTATTGGAGAAATGAGTGAAGAGGAAAAAAATGAACAACGAAGAATTTAGAGAGAAAAAAAGAAACGCGAGGAGCAAAAACAAACATTAGAAGAAAAAGGAAAAATGCCATATAAAACTAAAAGTTTAGTAATCTATGAGACTGAATTCGATCTAAGGCTGATTATCTTTGTAGAAGATTGTTCTGTAAAAGAGAATTTCTTGTGTTTGTTTAAAAAAACTGCAATACTTAATAAAAGTTTTCATTGAAATGTCTTAGTTTTGATTATGTATACTAATCTCGCTATTACTTTGTGATAATTATTTCAACAAAATGTTATGCATTTGGTACACATTACAAAACTGCTATAATAGCTTTTGCATTTTTACTCTCATTTAGATCAAGGTACATGTTTACAAAAATATGCCCATGTATAAAAGTCTGCGCGTGACTGAGAGCGTGCAAAATGTTGCCATATTAACAAAAGCATAAGTTTCCACTTCAAGGGGTAATGTAATATTTTTGATTACATAATATTATAAAGTTAACTGAAAGAGTATTGAAGCTAAATGATAGCTCACTTTTGTAGTTTGCTGAGCACTTGAAATTTAATGACTTTTTCAAACAAATAAAGTTCAATACTGTGATCCAGTACGAAGGGAATGTTTGTATAATAAATTGGTACTGGTAATAATTTTGACCGCTTCCTATCTAATGTGGGTCAAATATTTATTCGCCATCCAACTACCTGCTATGAAAAAATAATAAAGGTAATAATTTATTCTGAAACCATAGCAGTAATATCTTTGAAACAATTTACATAGTGTATTATTTATTTATATAGCTATGGTCTTGTAATGGTAAATGGAAAATATATTAGTTTGATGGCATTCGGCATGATCTAAATAGGTATTTAAGGGAAATACGAATTATCAATACGGAGAACACTACACAATCTACACCAACCAGGAACTTATATACGATAACTGGAATTACTACGAAGCAATATTTGAAAACAAAAATGTACTTTATTTCGTTTCCCATAAAGTTGATATTTGTTTCTTACTTAACAGAGGGGAAAAACGTTCTGAGCAAGACAACGACAAGAGTGGATGTTGTCCCTTTCTTGCAATTGCCAGTGTAAATAAAACTATCTGTTTGAAGATTTATATATATATTCGGTAATCGTTAAAACTCTTTTATTTATACCCGTCGATAAATACATTAGCATAAAATGTATTTTAATTAACACAGTGAGTTCTAAAATGTGCTTAATTTAATTATTATGTAATTACTTATGCAATGCAAAAACTGTTTCTCAAATTAGTAGAATTACTTAGTACTAATTTGCAAACTACGTATGGCTGCACTTATATATGGCGATTGTCGCTTTATTTAGTAGAAAGAGACACACTCCACCCATGTCGTGCTACCCTTCGGAACGATTTTTAAGCGCGTGTGAACATTCCGGGTACAATGTAACTTCCTTGACACCAAAAATATGGCGGACAACATGTAGTTCCGATTTCTGCCGCGGACAGACTTATGCGCGCACTCTATATATGGACATGTACAACACTTAAAAAGTATTGTAAATAATTTGTTCACGGAATTATTACCTATAAAATTATTGAATATGCTCCGTTATGTAGGTAATGGTCTACGGAGCATATATTGTTCTCATCTCCCTCTACTCCATTAGGAGTACCTATATTGTTCTGTGCCACTGCCATGGTGTAAATTATTGTTATGCATTGTTATACTTATGGTAACACTGCACTCAATTCACAAATGACGGCAATGACGGTTTAGAAATTAAAATATTATAGGTAGTTTAAACTTGAATTTCTCTGGTCTGAGAAAATACTAGGAACCAATGTTCTATTTGATATAAAAAGATTAAACAGAAAAGAAAGTACCTACTATAGTTTCGAGACACTTTTTGTATTATAGATTTATAAAATAAACTTACTATTGTATACATATACACCACAGAACAATATAACTAACGTACACTTAATTTGGCATATCCAATGTGTTAACGTATTTCTAATGCAATAAATTTTATTATGTATTTTGAGGTAAGAATTATTTTGTATTTTCATAGTGTTCCAAAGTAAAAGGTATATCTTTAAAGAATATTATTTCTAATAGATTGAAAACACGCCAGAGCATCTTAGGAGAGCTCGGAAAAAGGAAATAGTTCGAAACGTTTCTCCAAAAGAGGAATGCCCGCGATTAGTACTTGCTCCGTTTTCAAGACCACCTCAAGTGATATTCGATAATGTTTTGGTTGGTACGTCATGTGAAAGAACGCTGGAAGTGTTAAACCCCTTAAAACAAGCACAACAGGTACACTTCAACCATTACAGTTATTATTTTAATTTATTAGGCATACTACACTGGCCAAAAATTGCATGATAATAATATCTATCTTATTTACTCCAATTCACACTTCCTAACTCATGGAAATTTTATTTAAAGGAAGTGTCAAAATACACAGACAAAATAGAGAAGCAGGAGTGCGTAGATGTTCAGTTTATTCCACCTATCTAGGCAATGGAACAGCAATTCATACATTTTATATTTTTATATGCTGAATATATATCATCATCAGCAGAACTTAATGTTTATTGTAATCAGCTCTTCTCCTTAAAACACCCTGATGTGCTGGCTATGTACCAGATAAAGCTTTTAAATGTGAAATTACCTAAAATTAATTTGCCAAAACACATCTGTAATAATAACATTTGTTTCACTGCAGATTACACTTGGGAAAGCCTTACCTCCAGGGCTACAAATACATTTGCCAGGAGAATGGCTTTTTGTAGAACCAGAAACATGTTACTGTCTCACTATGGTGTGGACTCCTATGCAGCCAACTGCACTGAGGGAGACTTTACGATTCACAAATGAAAGCAGAGGCAGATATGATGTTATATTGGTTTTGAAGGCTGTTTTGGTAACTAATTATTCTGATATTTTAAAATTATTTTTTATAATAAGTCATGGACTTCTTTTTATATATCATTAAATGGCAAACAAGCAAATGGCTTTCCTGATGGAAACAGAAACCAATGTCTATAGATACCATAGATGTTAATGGTGCACTGCTATACATGTGCAGGGTGTCAATGCCACATGCATAAATTTATTGGCTACTTTACCCTCCAAACTGGAACATGACAATGACAAGTATTGATGCTATTGTGGCAGTAGTAGGTTAAGTAGTGTTGCAGAACTCTTCGAATTCGAAATCAATTGGTTATAAGGGTCACTACCACAGTGACTACTAGGTGGTAATAATCACTGTGGTAGTGACCCTTATAACCAATCGATTGCCTTTTGTAACTTACCTGGCAAAATAGCAGATGGTCTATTTTTCAAAAGGGAGCATGGACCAACAAAAGGACTATGTAGTTATATAGAATATCTGTATTTTGTATAGAGGCACTTAGATGCCTTCTAATATTTCGAACATTTTTGATACTTAGATTTGTTACAGTAGATGATTAATCGTCAGTGTATATGTTGCAGTCAATTTGTATGTTTTGTTGTTATACAAATGGCATCATCATTTTATTGACTTAAACATTAACACCAATTGCTGAAGGCAAATTGTTTAGACATTTAAGGAAGAAATTATGGTATTTAATTTGAAAATTTCCACAAAACCTTATATGGAACTGCTGTGACGCAACTGAAATGAAAAGGTGTGTAAGGAATGAGGCAAACTTATCCAAAGCCTGAAAACTAGAGAAAACCACAGCAGCACAATAGTCAATCCACTTCCACCACACTTTCTTCCTCGTCAGATGCCAAGGCAGTAAACATACAAATGATGTACTCAACGCATGTTTCACTTTGCAACCAAAGCATCTTCAGAAGAAGATCTACAAATAGCACATCACTCTATGAAGGGTAGGTGAAGCATTAATGCTTCATCCTTCATAGAGTGAATTGCTATTATATGAGTTTGTCCCAATCCTTACACTCCTTCATTTTAGTTGCATCACAGCAGTTCTATATAAGGTTTCATGGAAATTTTGCAAATTAAATACTATAATTTCTTCTTTACATTTTGGATTTCCGCAGAGTAACACCTGAGTCTATTAAACAAGTTTCAGCATTTTCATCTGGTGTTAGTTATTTTCTATAACTACTTATCTTTGTAATTTGGACACCATTTTTAAAAGGACGAATTATAGAATTGCCCTGCAACAGTTACAATTAGTAACATAGTTGCACTTACAGAGGCAAACACATAATGCAAAGCACATCAGAGTGCTAAGTGTGAGTTTTTCTTTTCGCATTCGATCGTGAGCACGTTTGGAGTTTACTAGGAATTTGTATGTGATTTGTACAGCGCCACCTAGTAGTAAACTGGTTTCTCACGTTTACGTTTGATTATATTTTGAGGATAGAGCCGATTAGTTTTTGTACTCAATCGGTACATAAATCTAGAAGTTATATTAAAAAAATATGTTTCATCAAAAATTTTTTTGGTGTTTTTTTTTAAATTTCTCAAAATCTGGACCGAATCGGTACAAATTTTCAGGAAATCTAAGTTGAGCGGAATCCATTCCTAGGACCTCAAAACATGGACATCTGAAAACTCGATTTTCTAAAATAGGGGTAAAATCAGTAACTTCCTTATCTACATATGTAGTGGGAAGTTAAAAACTGGTTTGCTAAATCACGTTTTTTTACATTAATTGTTAAATAATAATTTTAATTAATTATAAAATTATACCATATACCTGAAGATATTATCTAAGGAATGTGCTAACTTATTACATGATAGAATGTACTTTAATCGATCAAATAAAATTTCGAAAACAGGCTAAAAAAATCTCTAACACAAATAATTTGTTAATACTATTTCTAATCTTCGACATGATTTTTATATGGTGATATTTAGTTTAAAAAAAATGTACTAAATTTGGGTTTTCAGCTGCAGTCCTATATTTATTTATCCGAAAATTAACACGTTTCCCAGCACGGCGGTTTAACAGAACATACCGCGCGCGCCGCCACAGGCCCCGTAAACCCGGAACCGCTATGCCCCCTGCATTTT
Source organism: Apodemia mormo (assembly GCA_036924255.1). NCBI lineage: Eukaryota > Metazoa > Arthropoda > Insecta > Lepidoptera > Riodinidae > Apodemia > Apodemia mormo. Next base: position 18,370,572 of record JAUPFN010000010.1, read on the forward strand.
AAATCTGTAATATCTTCGAAAATATTCATTTAAATTACATGCTGTAAACAGTCATATTGATCTATGTTAAATCAACAATATATTTAAGGTATTTAATTGGATATGGATTAGTGCTGTATTGCTTAAAATTGCTTCGAAAAAAAGGGATTATTTCTCGTATAAAGTAAATGACAAAAAATGCTATTGTGGGTTATCCATAAGATATAGACATATACCATCGCGGAGTTTTCTGTAGACCTTTTTAAGATGTACAAATATTTAGCACATTATTTTGATAAATCTCGTAGGGTTTAGCCTGCGTTTGCAATGTAAGCGGAAAAAAATATAACTATTTATGACATGACATCAGAAAACTCAAAAATTGCAGTAATTCTCTACAATACATTGAATGTTATTATACATATAAACCTTCCTCTTTAATCACTCTATCTATTAAAAAAAAAACCATCATAATCCGTTGCCTAGTTTTAAAGATTTAAGCATACATAGGGACATAGGGACATAAGGACAGACAGAGAAAGCGACTTTGTTTTATACTATGTAATGATAATGTCATTGAACTACCTATATACCTCTTTCGGATCGGACAGGGTTTTCTTTACACCCCGTATATTTGTCTTAAATTTTCCACTTGTACTGTTTCACAATTCACTGATTGTATATATACTTTTTATTTAAATAGCCAACCGGTTTCGCATTTTACTGCATCATAAGGGCTAAGTTTTAGCCAAGTTTTAGACCTTATGATGCAGTAAAATGTGAAACCGGTTGGCTATTAAAATAAAAAAGTATATATACAATAATTGAAATGTGAAACAGTACAAGTGCAAAATTTAAAACAATAATGACGGAGTTTCACCAAGTACCGACGATGGAAAGTATAAATTATATATATTTCTCATTAATGTTGAATAACTTAAATGTTCACAGTATGAAACTATAAAAGCCCACTATTTAGTCCGCATTATTGTGATAGGCAACTTCGGTGAGAGGTGTCTGTGTGCACTGCTCGAACATTATTTATATGTATGTTTACCGTTTTCTGTGTCCCTACTTTTGACAAATAAACCCAGAGCTTGGACCAACTCATTAAAAATACTACACTGATTATCTTGGCAAGAGCCATTATTATTTTATTAAGAGAATATGAGTGAACCACAATTGAATTTTAGTAATCCACCTGAATGTCCCATCAACCAAACACACTTTTAACTTTTTGTTTATTTGCTTGAGGTGCACTCTGCTATTAATAATAATTGCTGACGGGTTCAAGAATCCTGTCTAAAATTAAAAATATCAGGTGTGACTAGCATTTACAACAGGACCAGGAGTAAATTTGATTTTGGCCTGGAGGAATTGAGGTGTACTAAAATCTATTTAATACTTTACTCATTTGTTTTTTACAAGATGTATAAATACTATACTTATTTGTTTCAGACTTTAAAAGGAAAAAATACACAATCCAAATTCAAGGTTTCACCAGGTAAAGTTAAAAAGGTATCCAAAAGATCACCCGTGGCAATATTGAAGAAAAAAGCTGAAGTTATTTTAAAAGAAACAACTGTTAAGAAGTCTGTTAATGTTATAAAATCAACACAATATGAATTCTATGACAAAGAAAATATGTCAACATATGACGACCAATCTATGAATTCTAATTTCAAAAAATGCCCATTTGATTCAAGCATAGATTTTAATTTTGATACATCTGAGGTCTTTCCTAATACTAATCGCCGACGAAATGATAATTTATTACACGATATGTACGAGAAACCTTACAGCGAAATTGACAAGTATAATGTTCCACAAAATGTCTTGAAACCTTCTAATAATCAGATCTATGTCCCTCCAGCTGCGGACATATTTGATAATTTATCATTTACTCCTCTCAAAAGTCATCCAAATAAAAGCGATAAACTAGATAAAGGACCAAAAATCATTCTAAGTATGAATTCTGAAAGCGATTTTGATGATAGTTTAGACAAAAATAGTAACAAAGAAAATGAGACTCATTCAATAATTTGTATAACTTCGGCTCAGAATACTAATCAATGGTTAACAACTAATAATCAGTGGAAACAGATTAATAATAACCATACAGAAACCCCTGTTTTGCAAAATAAAAAGGTACCTAATACATCATCTCCTAAAGAACTTAATAGTCCAAACTTTACCATTAATACGGAATTTTCTCGCATAAGTGACTTGTCCTTTTTGCCACAAAGGTTTTCTACAGAGCGAAAAGTATTTCCTAAATTGAATAATGAAACTCATGATATTATTGATGACACAAAGCTTAATTCGGTTACATATACAAAAGAATCACCCATTACACCATTTGATTATCAAGTGAACCAAATGCACGCCGAACCGAAACATGGATTCCATTTAAAGGAACAACCAAAATTGTGCAGACAAGCTCTTTTCAAAGAAAACTTACAACAGAAAGAATTTAGTGATAAAAATTATTTATTTAAGCCAGATACTAATATGTGGAATAATGATGTAAGGGTTTTAACATCGCCACCAAGATCTATAACACCTCCTTTACAATCAATACCAGAAGAAAGCACCCAATTTGGTGATACACAAACTTTAAATAATACCGACAATCAAATGACTACCTTTACTATAAATCGAACTTTTGATAAAACCACTGATAGACCTTCTTTGTCTACAAACAGGTTGTCATCTTGGTCAAAAAAAGCTATTAGAGTTGAAACAGATCTATGGAAAATACCAGCACCAGTAACTAAGAAAGAAACAAAGAAAAAAAATTTAAACAAAAGTAAGGTATCTACAGGTGGCAAAAAATTGCATGATGCTAGTTATGGACAGGAACAAAATGTTTCTTCATACAACATCATAGGTAATATCTATTCACAGTCTTTTACAGTAGATCCATTTTCGTCGTCAACATACTTTTACGACGAAGGAGCTGTTGAGAAATTTGAAAATGAATTTAAAAGGTGGCTTAATTATGTGTTAACTCCTCCTGCAGACCTCGATAGTAATGTAGAAATAAAAATCGACGTAGGCAAAGCTTGGATTGAAAATAGAAATAAGGAAGTACCTGCTGCACCTACTAAAGAACAAGTCTGTAGTAACTATCATAACAGTCATAGACTTAAAAGCTTGCGTCGAGCTGCTAGAACATTATTAATGAGCCCAGAGATATCTCAAGTCTTGCTAAAATTAAATATTCAAATAGAAAAAAAGTTGATAGCAATAAGGAATGACAGAAATTTGCACTTAGATGTAGGCTTACAAAAGGTTATTATGGAGTTGTTGCTTTCTTACAATCCATTGTGGCTTCGAATCGGCCTGGAAGCTATTTATGGTGTTGTAATACCACTTAAAACTAATAGTGATGTTGAAGGATTAACAACCTTTATTATTCATAGGATGTTTAAAAATCCGCTCTTAAAAAATAAACATTCTAAATCTTCTGCACCTAACATGCTTTTGCCAGCTTATATGGAGGCCATTAAAAAATTCACTCTTAAGAAGTTCTTCACGCTAGTTTTCTTTTTAGATCAAGCTAAGCAAAAGAAATTGATACCACATGATCCGTGTCTATTTTGTAGAAACGCTATTTGTAAAGAAAGCAGAGAAATTATAATTCGGTTTACAAGAGAACTAATCGCTGGTATAGGCGATATAACAAAACATTTGCGGCCATTGGGCTATGTTGTTACTCACAAACAGTCTTATCTTGACGAATATAAATATGCGGTACATAACATAGCCTTAGATATACGTGATGGTGTCCGTTTGACAAAGGTCATGGAAATAATTCTAATGAAAAACGGCCTACTAAATCAATTACGAACACCAGCAATATCTCGCCTGCAAAAGATACATAATGTACAAGTAGCATTTAATGCTTTAAGAGAAGCTGATTTTGTTATTGATGGAGATATTACAGCAAGTGATATAGCAGATGGACATAGAGAAAAGACACTATCACTTTTGTGGCAGTTAATTCATGTTTTCCGCGCTCCATTATTCCAGAAAGCAGCAAACATTATTCAGACTTGGTGGAGAAAGAAATATGCAGTTATTGTTAAAGAAAGAGAAGAACAAGAAAGAATAAGAATTATGACAAATAATGCCGCTTCTATAATACAGTATTGGTGGAAACGTATTCAATACAAAAGAATGCATGCTCAAAAAATGTATAGAGTAACAGTCGCAACCATAACAATACAGAAATATTGTCGGATGTGGTTGTGTCGAAGTCATTTGCGCCGTCTAAAAACTGCCGCAGTTAAAATTGCTGTTTGGTATAAAAGCATGAAAATTATACGTGAGGCACGAGAAACATTACTAGCCTTAAAAATAAGCAGAGAAAAACTAAGACAAAAATCGGCCGTAGTTATCCAATCGCAAGTGAGGCAGTGGCTGTGCAGAAAACAATTCCAGAATATTTTGAAAAAAATCATTTTGATACAAAGTATACTACGATGCTTTTTAGTGCAAAAGCGGTTATATAAATTAGAGAATGCTGTTAGATGCATACAAGAAAAGTATCGAGGGAAATTGTTAATGAGGGTAGAAATGAAACGAATTGCGAAAATAAAACAAAGTATTGTATGTATACAGAGTTATTTTAGAATGTGGAAACAACGCAAATACTTCAACAATTTGAAGGCAACTGTAAATTTAATTGAAAATCGATACAAAGCTATTATTGAAATGCGGAAATGTCGCTCTAATTATTTAACGCTTAAGAAACATACAATACAAATGCAATCATTGTACAGGCGCAACAAAGTTCAAAGAGAATACAATAAATTAAGAAATGTAACAGTTAAGTTACAAAGACGAATTCGTGCTAATAAACAAATGATGATAAACAGAGAGAGGTTTTTACAACTACGAAATGCAGCTATTATTATCCAAAAGTATGTTAAATCATATGCCATAATGAAACCTATTCATACTGAGTATATATCAAAACGTAAAGCAACAGTTGTAATTCAGAGATATTACAGGTCATATTTATTAATGAAAACACAACGTAACTATTTTATACAACTAAAAACAACCACAGTTAGAATACAATCATTATATCGTGGTAAACTGGCAATGCAGCGTGATAGAGCAGTCTATATATCACTTAAAAATGCCACTGTAGTTTTACAAAGGAGATACAGAGCTCAGATGTTAATGAGGGAATCTAAAAATAGGTATCAAAGTATTCGCACTGCAATAATAATATTACAAAAAAGATTTAGAGCATTCATAAAAATGCGCGAAGAAAGAAAAAGATATGAAGCTCTAAGGTCATCTTGCTATGTTATTCAAAACCAATTTCGAGCCTACCTAGATGGTAAAAAGCAAAGGCAAATATATCTTAGACAAAAACAAGCTGCTATTACAATTCAGACATGGTTTAGAAGTATTCACAAGACTAAAGAAATAAAGAAACAATTTGAACAGTCTAGGCAAGCATGCATAGTAATTCAACGGGTATATCGTGCTTATATTGTAGGAAATCTACAAAGACGTGAATATCTAAAAGTTAAAACTGCGACCATTTGCATTCAAAAGCATTTTAGAAATTACCTCATTACAAAGAGAATACGACAGGAGTATATAAGAATTAGAACATCTGCTATAACAATTCAAAGATTTTACAGAACATGGAAAGAAACTAAAGTGATACATTATAAATATTTGACTACAAAAAAAGCAGCCAAATGTATACAAAACTATTATAGACGGTATAGAGAAACAAACAAGATACAGTTAGAATACAATAGATTACGTACAGCAACTACTTATATACAAACTAAATACAGAAACTTGCGTGTTATGAGAAATGTGAGGGCGGAATATTTAAAACTACGTCAAACTGTTATTGCTATTCAATCCAGGTATAGAGCTTTACTAGCTATGAAAACGGAAAGACAAAAATATTTAAAACTAAGATCTGCTACAATTACATTACAAAATAGGTTCCGAGCTAAGCTATTAATGATGCAGTATCGTAAAGATTATTTAAGAATATTGAAAGCAGCTGTTACATTACAAACATACTATAGAGCTTACAAATTATCTTCGATTCAAAGAAAAGAATATTTAAAGTTGAAAAATGCTGCATTGGTAATACAAAATCGGTATCGATCTTTACTTTTAATGCGAAGCACAAAAGAAGAATATTTAAAATTACGTTGTGGAACACTTACTATCCAAAGGAGATTTAGAGCCCAGAAATTAATGAAGTATTACAGAAATGCCTTTATAGAAAAAACTATGGCGTGTATCAAAATTCAAAGATATTTTAGAGCTTATATGCTTGCAAAGACAGAGAGGCACAGATTCTTAAATATGAAGGCAGCGTTGATTCTTATCCAATCTCGTTACAGAGAATTTTTAATGACAAGGAAACTTTATAAAGAATTTATTAAATTACGATGTACAGTAATTTCTATACAACGTCATATTAGAACTAGGAATGCGGAACGAGAGTTAGTTCGAAAAAATGCTGCTAACAAAATACAAATTTGGTATATATCTGTTAAAAAACGAAATGAGTGTCGATCTGTGTTTGTAAATATTAGATGCAAGATTATTATTTTGCAATCATTCTTCCGTATGATTATATTACGCAATCGGTTTATTCAAACGAGAAATGCTGCTATGACAATACAGAAACACTACCGTTATTATAAACTTGCTAAAATTGAGAGAGAAAAATATTTGCAAGCAAGAAATGGAATTATAAGATTACAGTCTCTAGTTAGAACTTTAATTTCTAGAAAGCGCTACTTGCGCTTGAAGGCAGCAGTTGTTACTATAAAAACAGCATATTTATTAAAAAAACGTAGAGATTTATTAAAAAAACAAAGGGAAGAGGCCGCTGTGTGTATTCAGAAATATGTGCGCCGCTATCTGATACAATCTTGGTTTGTGAAATACAGACAACATCTAATTACAATACAAAGAATATGGAGAGGAAAGTTAGTGACCAGATTAATGCGATGTGATTTTTTGCAAAAGAAATTGTTTGTGATAAAATTGCAAGCGGCTATCAGAGGATATTTAATCAGAAAACAAATAGAAATTAAAAGACAAAATCTGCTTAAAATCAAGGAAGAGAAACGACGTAACTGGGCTGCAGCAAAAATACAGGTATCTAATGATAATTTTAATAAAACTAAATGCATCATAGTTTCAGGGTTAGCCTATTCGGCTCAGTAAGGTCTCGGGTTCGATCTCCGGGTTGAGTTTTATTGAGGTTCTTTCGAGATTTATCTCGAAAACTTTATCTCAATACCAGCTCAGAGCCTGGCGGGTGGTGTATTACTACCTTTTGGGTGAGAACTTAAAGTTGTTGGTCTGGGTCACAACCAGTAAGAGTCGATAATCGTTATCAGGTCGACAAATTTCGGCGGTGGGGGTCATCACCTTGCCAACCGATATACCGGTGAATCGTGATAAACTGGAAAGTCTAAAAACATTCGGTTCACTCTAGTTATCCCGCAAGGGAATCAGTGTGATGATAGTCACAACAAATCAATGTAAGCTTTTGTTTTATCATTAGCCTAAGGGCATCAGCTTAGGTAGAGGCACATGAGATCTTAAGTTCGAAGCACAGGGGTCCAATTCACGTAACAAAACTTCAATAGAATCAAAGCGTTTAGTGCCCTTACACATTATGCTGCGTCGTAGCTCGACGCGACATTGTATCGTGTTTACGTGTGAAGAACCGTAAGCGTTTTGAGTTGACTAAACTTTTTTATACGTGAATTGGGGTTGAAAATTGAAATTCGACCATACACTAATTTAAGGCCGCAAAATAGGCAATTGTAGATCGAGTATGATTGAAGACCAAACACCAGTCGAGGGCTTCATTGATACGAACCAGGTAATTGCCATTTCCGCCGAACCATACATAGTGGTTTTCTCAAAAAAAAAGAAAAGCAAGTTAATAAGAAAAATATCCATACTAATATAAATGCGAAAGTCTGTCTGTCTGTTACGCTTTCACGGTTAAACCGCTGAACCGGTTTTTATGAAATTTGGCATGGAAGTATTTGGAAGAGCCGGGGTCAAACATAGGCTAATTTTTTTTTAAATCAATCCTTAAAGGCTTGAAATAGGGGATGGAATTTATATGAAAAGCTATCTAGACGACATCTTTAATCTACTCGCGATCGAAGCTGCGCGGGTCAGCTACTAAGTAATTTTAATTTGACGTTATACATCCACGTGAACGCAACTTGTATCAAGATAAAAGAGTTCATAAAACAAATTACAATCCAGTATGCCTTTTGCAGCAGCAATGTAAGTCATTTTTCTGTGTACGTATGTAAAAACGACACTCGCATGTTCTTTATTCAAACGTAAAGACACTATTTTCGCGAATGTTGAGAAAAGCATTTTACTTAAAAATATTAGGATCTGCAGTCCGCCGCAACGTGTAGTTTACATGTACATTGTGCCAAATTTCATATGCCACCATCCGTGTAATTATATTGTATCATAAAAAGGGGTCCAAAGTTTTCCTTCCTGTATTAATATACAGATTTAATGTATTTCTAATGTCTGTAGGACTGCAGAAAAAAAAATTATTTAAAGCCAATTTAATTTCAAATTATTTAAATAATTTGAAAACATTACTTGTTTTCAAATTATAAAAATGTTAAACCATGACGATGATTATAAAAATATAAAAATGTTAAATCATGACGCATAGATTTTGTTTTGTTTTTAGTTATAAGTTGTAATTGCCCTGATGATGCTTATTTAGTAGCGAAACTGGTTGGATAATGTATGTAATAATTTATTGTGTAACAGTAAAAGTGTATTAATATAAAATATTGAATGAAAATGAAGTTTCATCAAGTGCCGACAACAAAGAATGTAAAATATAATCTTAGTGTGCCAAATTTCATTTTCTATCATTCGCACTGTTTAAAAAGAGGTACAAAGTGCTTCCCATGTAGGCACTCTTTGGTCTGAGCTCCTTTGAAGAAAAGGCCAACTGCCAACAGACAGGTCGTAAGAGACAATAGGCTATACGAATAACTGTCATCGTGGCTACTATGTGATAATGTTCTGCATAGTCTCGCCCGGGTTTGGTACCATCACCTTACCTATTCGTGCCGCAATAGCGTCAGTGCCTGTCACTTTCGTGTTCCGGTTTGGAGGATAAGGTGGACGGTAAACTTATGCAAGTTATTAAACCTCGCCATAAGATAGCAACGCACCATTAACATCTGTGGTGTCTATAGGCGATGGTTGTCTCTTTCCATCAGGACGGGTCCTGCTTGTCTGCTATCTTTTAATATATATAAAAAAAGTATTAATGTGAACATTTCGTCAGGCTCTATTTCGCGGGCACTTAGCTCGCTCGCGGAGCGGCCGAGCCGCGCGGGAGCTGCGGCGGCGCTGGCGGGACGGCGGGCTGCGCTCTACGCAGGACTCGCTCAAAGACCGGAACGAGGATGCCTTAGACGTGCTGCGCAACATGTCCGACATCGAGACTGTCATCAGAGCGTTTAAGTCTTTGGGTGAGATTTCTTATTAGTATCTACAGATGGCGTTTTCAATATTTTGGTGACATCGGCATTTCATTTTATCAAAATTTCACAGCACACCAGTAAAAAACTTACCAAGTGTACCACCAGTGTCCCTCGATGTCTTACATTTATTTTACTCATGGTTTCAATGAAGCTTGCAGTTCACATTACACTTGAAAACAAACGTGGTACACTGGTTTACCTCAGCTATACTTTTTTATTAAAATGCCCTAATCTTTTTAAATAGAATCATTGCATTTTTTTCTAATGTCATCGACCTAGCTACAGTAGCAGATTTAGGGACACCCCCCGCCCCGGTTAAACAGCAAACCTTGAAAAAATTGATGATCACAGTCTACCCTCAGCTGAATCAAGCCCCAAAAAACTAAAATTCTGTATCCGCCACTGCCTAGCTGCTTACCTGTTTCAGGTCGAACAGGGCTTTTGTAATCACTCTACAGAACAATTGAAGTATCTATAAAAATATACACTATGTGTTGACATTGTTGTAATAAATATTATTCCATTTCAGAGCTTCTAACTGAAGTGTTCCCAATGATGTATAACACAAATGCTTCGTCTGTTGTTCGACGGGTGTATATCTATATGTCCCTGACCAACAGATCTATTTCTAGTATAGATGTATTGAAGTCTGCTGCCTCTATACTTGTAAATTTAGCGAGGTACAGGATAACAGGACCGAAAATTTATGCTGTAAGTTAATTTTAAACATCTCACATTTCTATGTATATTGTTTTAATGTATTTTTCTATATTTTACTTTTTTATATATAATGTTTAAGTAATAGTGTCACTAACTGACCAGCGCAGTTTCGTTTGCAAGTAAATTGACATGTCGATATAGTTTTTCATACAAAATTTCATCCCCAATTTCAGTACCTTGGGGGTAGATTTTTGAAAAGAAAGTTAGCCTATGTTTGACCACGAATCTTCATCTATCTCCATACAAAATTTCATGAATATCAGTTATTTGGGTGTCCTTTTTTTAATATAATATTGAATAAAAAAAATAACTATACATTTAAAAATAGTAGTATTAAAAACCACAAATGTATATATTGGGCAATACATGTAGTATTGCCCAATATATACATTTGTATATTAATTTTAAAATAACATTAAACCTTGTACTAGGTCCAGACCTATTTTACTCTGGATATATATATTCTCACTCCTTCGACAATATAAATATTTATTTTTATCGCCAATGTAATATAGTCTACTACCCGTGCGCTTAAAGAATGGGATTGAAAATGGCGTCGCCTCTGTTCACCTCTCATTCACACACTATCGCTATCTATACTCACACTCGCCGGTACGGACAACCAAAAAATCCGCATATTTTGCATCAGTCCAATTTCGCTATATGAAAGCTTGACGCGTTCTGAGAGTTTTTGGTAATTATTATTATTTATTTATTTTGGTTGTTAATATTGTTGTTAGAATTTATTTGTTATTGTTAAGTGTTGTTCGTTATTAAGTGTCTTTTCATTGTTACGCCGTTTTTTGATTATTAAGTATAAACGTCGGAAATAACTAAATAGTGATACACGTAAAATCGTGTATTGCAGTATAACAATGCAAAAGCACTAATGGCAACAGGATTGGCAAAGAATACCATCACATGAATTAAGAAAAATATATAAACTTAGTTTACCTAGCATATTGCTTGCACCAAACAATTTGAATATTTTTAATTAATTTAAACACAGGAAAATTCGATCAAACATTTTTTATTAGCCCGGGACTATTTATATTTTAAACCACAGTTATATGACTAATTTAGGCTACTTATTTTAGACATTTCCCAGGCGGACGAAGTCGCAGGCACAGCTAGTAATTCAAAAATTAAAAACAACTGCAGCTGTGTACATTCTTATGTTTCTCAATTGTCTATTGTTATTATTTATCTCGACTGTCGGTTACATGCGTACCAAAGATTCTAAGAAATTTGTTCTTTTTGTTTATTGTGATTAAATAGCACATGTTTACCTCAATTACTACATTAACTTTAAATTGCTATGCACTGTTTATACTCAGTTGTATAACAATATGTATTATGTGCATATATTTAGTATGCATTGTCTATATGCAGTTGCCTGAATTTAGTTATTCAAACGTAGCTCTCCTTACTGTGGATGTTCACAAAATTTCAAATTGTAAATATGGCGAGTGAGAGAATATCTTTGTTGTGTATTGTGTATTGAAGAATAATCCTTATAAATAAGCCTCTTATTCTCCCCGTTTAACGACAACAGCTCTCAATAACGTCATAAATTATGCAATCTCTTAAGTCGCTATATAAAAAACTCTGTTATGTGTTAATAACTTGTTCCGTTTTAAGCCATTTTTAGATTTTTACATTCTTTTTAAGTTTTTAAGAACAAATAGTAGACGGAAGTCCTATTTGTTACTACTTTAATTCATATTATATCGCTTTTTTTTTTTCGGAATGTCTCAATTACTGTTAGCCTTATGGGCTGTTACAGCTTCACCGGTCGCGGGGGCGAGCAGAGTGCTCAGCCAGAATTTAAAGGTGTAGGGCTGTACGCCCTCCGCCCTAAGGGTGTCTCCTGTGAGACCGAACCTCGGCTTAGGGTGGGGTCGTGATTTGCGATGAGAGGGCTAGTGGCATTGTTTTGTCCGTCCGCCGAACCTTGCCCTTGGGCTCGGTTCGCCGAAGGGCGAAACAGGGGTCCTCGTCGCTGCCGGCGGCGACGGTGTCGCGAATGTAGGTGTGTAGTGTTATCGTGTAAACCGTTGGCCAGAGTTATCGGGTCATCGGGATCGGTAAGAACGTGGCGGGGCCTACGTAGTTTGGGATCGGGATTACGGTCTGGGATGTAGTCAGCCGCGGCTACCACCAGTGGGTTCGGATGCGAGATGGCACGATCGAAGATTATATCGCTATATAAAACTATCGTTGTAAGCGGTTGTCGCTATAGATCTCGTGTATGCTGATGGTACAGGCATAATTGGCCGCCATTTCTTATCCTATTATCTGCACGGGTAGTATGTAGGATATATCGCATATCCGCTCAAATAGTGTCACAAATCAAAAAAAAGATTCTCCAGTAAAAAGAGTTTATAGTTGCTCCTGCCTATTTTTTTCGCTTTTCCAGCCAACGCCACTACCGTCACTAACGCCATATTGTATCAAATCATTGAAAACAGTAGTAGATCACCATTCGATATAAAACTATGGCATAATACGATACGAATTGTACAATAAAAGCGGTTTTACGATTTTTTGAATTGTGACACTATTTGAGTGGAGGTGCGATATGTTCTTTCTTAGCTCAAAAATGTGCTTCTTTTGATTTCTATTGTGACACAAAACCCAATAAATCCAATAAAAAACTGAAAATCAATCAATTTATAATTCTAATTTGATTTCAACAAACAAGGTTCAAGTATTTATGCAATATTCAGACATCATTTTATCGACATTACAAATATCTCCTCCATATTTGAAATATTGCAGGCATGGTGCTTGTCGCACAAAAGAAAAATAAAAAAGATTTAAAAGTGCTAACCAATTTAATTTCATTACTTAATATTGTTTTTGGTACTGTTTTGAAAGTAACTGAAATAGGAATTATCAGTGGTCAGTAAACGTCTCAATCCTCCGTTTATCCCGACTGTTACAAAGGTCGAGAAGCCTCGTATTAAATTATACAGTAATCTAATACATATTTTATCTGTTTTCAGAGAGATAGAATCTTACCAGTTCTGAAGTTTATGTGGAGGTTTAGCAATAGTGAAGTGCAGTTGTTCTGTATTCTCTCGACATATCTCTGGCTGTTTTCCAAATATGAACATATTAAAATGGTAAGAATAATTTTGAGATATATCTCAAAAAATGTATACATTAAGACATATTTTTAACCAATTTTAGTGAATCCCAGGAGAATAAAATTATCCTATAATATGTTACTCCTAAATTACCTTACCTGTTTTTTATCATAAGATAGCAAACAAGCAGTAGCTCTCTTGTTGGAAAAAATACCTATAGATACCAAAAATGTTAATGTGCGTTGCTATCAGTATGGTGGGATGGCAATGTCACAGGCATAAGTCTACCGGCTACCTTACCCCCTAAACCGGAACACTACAATGACTAGCCTTGACGCTATTACGGCAGGAATAGGTAAGGCGGTGGTACCAGACCCGGGCGAGACGTGGAACTCACAAGTTTACAAAGATACATTTTGTTCACTAGGATTCAACTGGTTATAAGACTAGTGTGAGAGAAAACTAAGATAAAAGAGATCACCAAGATAAAACACAATAAACACTGAGAAATGCTCACTAGTTGTATACAAACTAAACAAGCATTTCCTGAACTGAATCCGAAACTGACTAGAAAACTGCTTAAACTACTAAGGGTAGAATTAAGAAAAATATTTGGTCTGGTAACGGGGCATTGCCCAATGAATAAACACATGCACACCATGGGGCTAACTGATAGTCTCTTATGCAGGGTGTCTTAAACCATGAAGAAACTCCTCACCACATGCTGTTTGAGTGCGAGGAATTGAAGTACTTAAGGGCCCAGTTTTTCAAAGGAGGCAGCACATATGGAGAGCTGTTTGTACATCCCTCTAAGGTGCTGGATCTTTGGAATGAGCTGGGTTGGCAAGAATAGCCACAATACCTTTACGCACAATGGCCCGTAGTGTGGCTAAGTGCGGTATAGCCCGCATTGATAGACAGATAGACAGAAGACTAGTGTGATAAGTGATGGTCTCCATCTCCACATTTATCAACTAACAATATCACTGATTAGATATGATAACCGAGACCAATAGTTTAATGTGCTGCCAGGGTTTTTAACTGGTTCATTTTCAAACCTAAATCAGTGAAGTGGAAAGAGTGTTTTGTAAATATTTGGCTCTACCTTAACCTCACAAATACCGGTTTTCTCATGGAGCAACATTATAAGAGTTTTGAATCAATAAACCGGTTTATAGTTTTTTTAAACTATTTCTTTGATGTTCGCTGCTCCCAATATGTGTACCCACTGTCCGTGACGTACAATTCAACAGTTTTGGCTGGTTTATTATTGGCTGGTTCATGAAACACTCTCATTTCAGATACGCTCTAAGCAAACCTTTTTCAAAAACTGAACTGTTTTGTGTTTAAGCCCTGTGTGCTGCACAGGATGTTAACACGACATCAGTACCGAATTCTGGTTTGCTAGTAAGATTTTTTAGATATAAAGAAATTTATAACCCTTTGTTTGATTTAAAAAGTTGTTCCTCATTATCTGAGCCAGTCTTATCTAAGGCTGACAGGTAATCGGGTGTAGAATATTTAAAAACTTTGACTTTTATCGTCATATATTTCAGTGTTAAAATACAAATTGGTTTATTTCAACATTTCAGGATTTAACTGAACTCTTGCAAACATCTGAAAATCATAAAATGCTCATCACCATAAGAAATAATGTGAAACGAATGAAGAGAATGGCGAATAATAATACAAGAAATAAATTCAGTACACCAAATCCTAAAAATGTTTCACATTCATCAAACTTATCTTTTAAGGATAACATGAATCTAAGCTTATGTAGTAACAGTAGTAATAATAGCTGTGGACCCTTGCCAGCGATAGAACCCGATTATGGGATAGTACGACCAGACAGGCCTCGGTACTTTGAAGATGCTGAACATGCTATTAATTGTCTGTTTTTAACGTACAAACTGTAACTCAGTTGCCATATTTAATTTAATGTTAATTTTAATTATTTTATTGACAATTATTTTTTTGTTGTGACTTATGAAGCAAGAATCTTATTAATTGTGCCTGGAATATTTTAATAAATAATTTTACATGATTTCTTTTTAATTTTTAAAGTAACTTATTCGCTATTCTATGGAAGCGGTGAGTGTGTCGTATGATAATTGATAAGACATAATATGACATGACCTGTATGATGTAATTTGAAAGAGAAGTAACCAGAACGGGTGTAAGAGTAGTGCTTGTTGTGTGTGTTGTTGTGCGTGAGTTTGATTATCTTGGATGTGCTTTTAGCAGGGATGGAAGGTGTACCTTCTGCTGCTGTGCTAATATCGAAAAAGTGTTTGCAAGGAACAGAGTGAATGGCGAGCGTTAGGGAGATTACTTATAAGCACAGTTTTAATTCAATGTGCCTGTCTTGTCCTGCATAATTATGTATTTATCCCAATGGTATTGTATGGAAAAGAGAGATTTGGGTATGTCACAGAGGGTATGAAAGGAGAATCGACGCCGTCGAAACGATAGCGCTTCGAAACATATGTGGCGTAACACTCACGGACCAGGTTTGGGGCCAGGTTCATAATGTTGAAGTGAGAGAAAGGTCAAGCTTGAAAGAAAAAATATGTGTAAAGGACAAAGGACACTCCGATGGTTCGGACGTGCAGAAAGAATGGTAGACAAAACAAATATAATAATTTAGGTACCGGGGAAGACCAAGACTGATGTGCCATGATCTGGTTGATCGAGTACTGCCCGAAGGCGGTGTGAAGATTCTTCGAAACCGGCGTGTTTATATGAAGTGAGTAATGAATGTGGAGGAAGCGAGACGAGTTTGCAAGGATCGTGTAGTATGACACTGTTATCTCTACCTAGCCCATAAGGGATCTAGCGTATATATGTATGTATGATATGGCATAAATATGTAGTATAACAACCGCCGATCGAATTATATATATTGTGAGAGACCTAGACTATTTTTTTATATCATAGGAACAAACAAGCAGATGACTATAACGATTGAGTCAACCATCGCCTATGAACACCACACGTTTTAATGGCCATTCGTGTGGCGTATTAAAATGCCACATCCATGAGTTACCACGTCTACTGAGTAACAACCTGTATATCGAAACACGACAGTGACAAGCACTGAAGATATTGGAGCAGGATTAGACAAGGCCATGTGAAACTTTGCAGAGCTTATGTAATAGTGGCATTTGGCCAGTATTATCCCCTCGTCAAAGGCAGTCTATTTCTTATCGAGAACTGTAAACACGATGGAGCACGACTAACACAGGGTAAAATATGATCAGATTTATAAGGTGCCAATATAACAATATATTTCGAGGTTCAAGATAACGGAGTGATTTTTTTTTTCACCTTATTCCTGACTAGCTGTTGCCAGCGACTTCGTCCGCGCGGACTTCGTTTATTCCGCACAGCCTCACCCCCGTAGGTGATAGCGTGATAATATGTAGCCTTTATGTTGACCTGGCCTATTAGTAGAAGTAAATCCATGCAGTACTTTTTGAGTTTACCCCGGACATACATACAGACAAAAATTCTAAAATCTATATTTTTGGCTTTGATATCGATTGTAGAACACGCCCCAAGTATACTTTTAACAAAATATTCAATGTACAATTTTGACTTTCCTACGATTTTATTATATGTATAGATATACCTATATACACATTACACATACTACGAATACACTTTATACATATTTTGACAACCCTGCAGCAATGAGAATCTATACATAAAATCGTAGAAAAGTCAAAACTGTACATTGAATATTTTTTTTAAAAGAATACTTGGGCGTGATTTACAATCGAAAAAATAGTTTTTAGATTTTTTATCTGTTTGTCTGTATGTATGTCCGGAGTCTCAAAAAGTACTGTATGGATTTACTTCAAATTTTGCATGAAT
The DNA here is from genome assembly GCA_036924255.1 of Apodemia mormo. Taxonomy (NCBI): domain Eukaryota; kingdom Metazoa; phylum Arthropoda; class Insecta; order Lepidoptera; family Riodinidae; genus Apodemia; species Apodemia mormo. Next base: position 18,387,796 of record JAUPFN010000010.1, read on the forward strand.
ATTACTAACAGGTTGGGTCAACATATAGGCTACATATTATCACGCTATCACCTACAGGGGAGAAGCAGTGTGGAGTAAACGAAGTCCGCGCGGACGAAATCGTAGGCAACAGCTAGTGCCTACGTAAAAGAGGTATTTCGCCTGACTTTAAACGCGATGTCGCACTGTTCTTTTTTACATTGTTGTTGTAGCGTTAGAACCTCTCCCTCTACGAGGATGAAGGAAGAGAATTCCTATCACAAGAAAAGCTATTACCGGGTTCCCTGAGAGTCAAGAAACCTAATGACACAAAGGGGATTAAGTTAAATGAAATGCTACACTTCACAAACGTATATTAAACACTTAAAGTCCAGAAACAGTAGAGACAGTAAATATATCCGAGGAAACCTTAGATTACAGTCCGGCTTGGCATCACAGTCCACAGAATCGCATCAACGCACCGCCTGCGCTGGTGGAGAAAGGCCGCCTCGACGGTGTCACGCACAGGTGTCACGATAGGCGTGCACTGATTCGGCTCACATCACAGCCCGAGTTGGTACAGTAGGGCAGTAGGGCCGACTTCGTGTAGCGGTCCGCCCGCGCATTTAGAGGAGTCTGAATCGTCAGAGCCCTGGCTGAACCCTGGATCGATGGAGAAGGCCTACCGACGAGATCGGCTACTTATACCGCGGTTAGACAACCCAAAGCCCTAACTGACTGGGCTCGACCGTAGAAGGCCTACCGACAACATCGGTTACTTATACTGCGTTATACAAGCCTTAAAGCTTAAGATCGAGTCCTCGTGTAAACTGACCAAAATTCAGAGAGTTTAATTTACTACGTACTAGAGAAGTTGTGCTAAGTAGAAGTCGTATTCCATTTCATTATCTCGCAGTGCAGCGCTGTAAATCATCTACCTAACTAAAGTTAGAGTTAAGTAGCCCTGCAGCGTATGATAGAGCATAACATACATTCGCGATCATATCTATTTATATATAATATGTATGTATATGTTCTCCCGCCAACCTAAGGTGCCCCATAGATTACGTATTGTGCAATATAATTGACCGTTTAGAGTGTATATTGGAGATTGCACAAAGATTGAACGAAATTTGGGGGGGTTTAATTTTTATTGTGCAATATTTTTTTCTTACACTGTGTAGGTTTAATATTGCACAATATTTTTCTTCAGAGCTTGGAGCGGTCGCAGTCGGTTAGTCGCGGTGTTTAATGTATGGTCGTGTCGTACAGTACCCGGCGATAAATATTGCACATCGACCTTTGGAAAGAGACAATCGGCTAATTTCGGCTTCGTAGAGCGTTATCTCTGTCGCACAAAATACAAACAGTCCGGTACCTATTAGGAGCTGTTAAAACAAGTGATTTGCTTCTTTTGATATTTTTATTCTTTGTATAAAATACACTAATTTTTCTATAAGTGATGGCTTTAGGTTGGGGTAAAATAAAATAAAAAAACATTTTTACATTATGTTTACGTATTTAATTATTTTGGAACATTACAGCTTTAGTGTACATAATAAACACCATTATACCTATTGCTAAAATGAGACATTGCAATAAAAATAATAATAATTCTAATTCTCAATTACTTCCATTTCACTATCTGTGCTCTCAAAGAGGTCAATATCACTGTCACTATCAGCCGTATTTATTACTAATCTATCAGTGTAATTGTCTAAACTGTGTTGAATGCTTCTATATTCATTCTCACATTTGATTGCATGATCGCAAACCTTTTTCCACTCTTCAGCGCCGATCATGTTTACTTTTTCAGTCAATAATGTTTTTACTGTAGTTAAGTTCATACCCACATTTCTAGAGGCTACATAGCCTTTCAGTTGAGACCATATATTTTCAATTGGATTAATAGTTATCGACAATTATAGTTATCGACAACGCACCCTATCACAACAAGTATGTTGAGAGACCCCCCAACTCAAACACCATTAAACGGGAAATGATCAACTGGTTAAACAGACATGAAATTCCAGTTGATCCAAAATTAACAAAAACCCAGATTTATGCTATTATATGTCAGCACAAGGAGAGGTATACAGAGTTTTCTGTGGACAAAATACTTGCCGAACATGGGCACACTGTGTTGCGATTGCCACCATATCATCCGGATTTTAATCCAATTGAAAATATATGGTCTCAACTGAAAGGCTATGTAGCCTCTAGAAATGTGGGTATGAACTTAACTACAGTAAAAACATTATTGACTGAAAAAGTAAACATGATCGGCGCTGAAGAGTGGAAAAAGGTTTGCGATCATGCAATCAAATGTGAGAATGAATATAGAAGCATTCAACACAGTTTAGACAATTACACTGATAGATTAGTAATAAATACGGCTGATAGTGACAGTGATATTGACCTCTTTGAGAGCACAGATAGTGAAATGGAAGTAATTGAGAATTAGAATTATTATTATTTTTATTGCAATGTCTCATTTTAGCAATAGGTATAATGGTGTTTATTATGTACACTAAAGCTGTAATGTTCCAAAATAATTAAATACGTAAACATAATGTAAAAATGTTTTTTTTATTTTATTTTACCCCAACCTAAAGCCATCACTTATAGAAAAATTAGTGTATTTTATACAAAGAATAAAAATATCAAAAGAAGCAAATCACTTGTTTTAACAGCTCCTAATAGGTACCGGACTGTTTGTATTTTGTGCGACAGAGATAACGCTCTACGAAGCCGAAATTAGCCGATTGTCTCTTTCCAAAGGTCGATGTGCAATATTTATCGCCGGGTACTGTAAATTTAAGCAAAATAGCGAGCAAGAAATTTTCTTCATTTCGCGGTTATTTTATTCATCTTGTTAATTTAACAGTTCATTACTAGAATGAGCTGAAATTTCGACCACTGGCCGAAATTCGACACTCGGCCGAAATTGAACATGTGACCGAAAAACGTCATTCTGCCGAATTTCGACATTCGGCCAAAATTCGACATTCGATCGAAATTCGACTTTCGGCCGAAACTCAACATTCGGCTGAAATTCGACATTCAGGCCAAATCACTAATCAATATAAGTGTTGATCGAAACAAAACCAATTAATAAAAGATGAAGAACGGAAGTTTTTACTTGAGTGTATAGAACTGTGTAAAGATTTATTTAACAAAATCACCTGCATTGTTGCCGCCAAAACTTCGTCGTCAGACATGTTACTCGCACGAAAATATTGATCAGACTGGTTTGTCAATTTTATTGAGTGAATTTATTGAACGTTTGGAAGCAAGGGGTTATTCAATATTATTGGACAATAAAAGTATTGCGCAATATTATTGTAGGTTTATGGGCCACCTACATAAGACCAAGGAACTTATATACGATAACTGGAGTTACTACGAAGCAATATTTGAAAAGGAAAAAATGTACTTTATTTCGTTACTCATAAAGTTGATATTTGTTTCTTACCTAACAGAGAGGAAAAACGTTGTGAGCAAGACAATGACAAGAGTGGATGTTGTCCAAGGAAGTTACATTCTACCCGGAATGCTTACACGCGCTTCAAAATCATTCCGAAGAGTACCACGACATGAGTGGAGTGTCTCTTTCTACTAAATAAAGCACCAATCGCCATATATAAGTGTGGCCATGCGTAGTTTGCAAATTACTACTAAGTAATTCTACTAATTTGAGAAACAGTTTTTGCATTGCATAAGTAATTACGTAATAATAAAAAAAGCACATTTTAGAACACACTATGTTAATTACAATACATTTTATGCTAATGTATGTATCGACGTGTATGAATAAAAGGGATTTAACGATTAACGAATATACAAAAATCTACCATCCAAAAGTTTTATTTACACTGGCAATTGCAAGAAAGGGACAACATCCACTCATGTCGTTGTCTTGCTCAGAACGTTTTTCCCCTCTGATATGTAAGAAACAAATGTCAACTTTATTACGATCGAAGTAAAGTACATTTTTATTTTTTAATATTGCTTCGTAGTAATTCCAGTTATCGTATATAAGTTCCTTGATGTTGTCCCTTTCTTGCAATTGCCAGTGTAAATAAAACTATCTGATGGTTGATTTTTATATATTCGGTAATCGTTAAATCCTTTTTATTCGTACACGTCAATAAATAAATTAGCATAAAATGTATTGTAATTAACACAGTGAGTTCTAAAATGTGCTTATTTGAATTATTACGTAATTACTTATGCAATGCAAAAACTGTTTCTCAAATTAGTAGTAATTTGCAGACTACGCATAGCCGCACTTATATGTGGCGATTAGCGCTTTATTTAGTAGAAAGAGACACACTCCACTTATGTCGTGTTACTCTTCGGAACGATTTTAAAGCGTTTGTGAACATTCCAGAAACAAAAAATCTTGTCTTTTTTTTGGATAATTGAAAAATACTGTCATATTTTCTAAGAGCCCATTGCGTAAGTTACTAAATTTTACGAGCATTTTTTTTATTTCTGATCGAAGCAATCGAAATTAAATCATGATATAATGAATTTAGTGTTTAAATTACTTTGTTAACATTTCTATTTCTGAGATGTGTAATCGGTACATTTTTTTTCGTCATTTTAGTATGAGACCCGATGTCCATATATTAGTAAGTCAATTAGTAGGACATCGGGTCTCATACTAAAATCACGTTTCAATTATCTAAAAAAAATGTACCGATTACCCATCTCAGAAATAGAAATGTTAACAAAGTAATTTAAACACTAAATTTATTATTTCATGATTTAATTTCGATTGCTTCGATCAGAAATTAAAAAATTGCTCGTAAAATTTAGTAACTTACGCAATGGGCTCTTAGAAAATATGACAGTATTTTTTAATTATCTAAAAAAAGAGATAAGATTTTTTGTGTCCGAAATGTTCACAAGCGCTTTAAAATCGTTCCGAAGAGTACCACGACATAAGTGGAGTGTGTCTCTTTCTACTAAATAAAGCGCCATTCGCCATATATAAGTGCGGCTATGCGCAGTTTGCAAATTACTACTAAGTAATTCTACTAATTTGAGAAACAGTTTTTGCATTGCATAAGTGATTACGTAATAATTCAAATAAGCACATTTTAGAACTCACTGTGTTAATTACAATACATTTTATGCTAAAGTATTTATCGACGTGTATGAATAAAAGGGATTTAACGATTACCGAATATATAAAAATCTACCATCAGATAGTTTTATTTACACTGGCAATTGCAAGAAAGAGACAACATTCACTCTTGTCGTTCTTCCTCAGAATGTTTTACCCTCTGTTAAGTAAAAAACAAATGTCAACTTTATGAGTAGCGAAATAAAGTACATTTTTATTTTTCAAATATTGCTTCGTAAATTCCAGTTATCGTATATAAGTTCCTTGAATAATATTCGTATTTCTATGATTGTAGGTCTGTGCTGTTAAAATTGACAAATGACAGCTCAAATTTCAAAAGTAAAACAAAAACACTGCGCTCAAAAAGTAATGCAATTCGAAGGAGATTCAAAGAGAAAATTTTATCGCAAAGGTTATTGCGATTTGCGTTGGGATCTTAAAATAATCAAAATACTTTTTGGTTTGGGATAATTGCACTGGATATTTTTGTTTTAAGACATTCACTGATTAAATGCAAACAACTGTATGTGCATTAAAATATAAAAATATACTTAAACAACATGGACGAATTTGTTAATTATATATTATTAATTTTAATTATTCTTCCTGTAATATTATTTATAAACCTGTGGGCTGGTATTGGATGGGAACTGTTTGTAAATAATTGAAGGCATTCAAGAGATAAAGCGATTCAAGCAATATTTTTGAATACTGTATTTAAACTAAAAAATAAAACAATACATATATTTTCGCAATTTTATTTGATTTAAGTATGAATAAAATATATAACTCATAGTATATATAACAAAAATACAAAGTAAGTATATAAATAGTTAATTATTTTATCCACTCAAACATCCTGGGGACTGGCAGTCCCAAAATAATATAGCCTTATACTTTCAGGGAACTCAATTCCCCCAGCACGTTGAATTGAAAGAAGTTGCATAACCAATAATTGGATTAATATTTCTGTTTACAATGTAAATCTGTAATTTACATCTAATAAATAGCATTATAAATCTTTGTTGCAATGTAAAATTCATAAAAAAAATTAGTGTTCTAGATTTTAAGATTGATGTGCAACAGATTTATGGAGTGCTTTAATTATGAGGGAAGTTTATGTAAAAATTCCTACTTTATGATGTATTTCCATTGATTCAAAATTCATTTTGTGTCCATTGAAATTAAATATTGCGTAACAGTTTAGAAAAGTGCCACATCAATAGGGGGTAGGGGGAGGGGGATTTTCTGTTGTAAAACTGCCAAACAAAATGTCCCATAACTTTTGAATTATGCCACTAGATTGGAGAAAAAAGTCAAATAATCACAGTCACACCCCCCCCAACCCTTAGCCAAAAAACACATTTTTATTACATTATTTTATTTTTTTAATGTTAAAGTTTGGTTCTTCTTAATTTTCTAAAACATGCGTTTTGCTACTTAAAATATGGTTTAAGGTTCGGTAACATTATGGCTTTTTACTACCCACTTGAACGTCCAGGGCACTGTGGTACCCAATTATTTTATATCGTCTTACGTCCCGGGCACTGCAGTACCCAATAGAGGAACATTCGAAAAATGCAATATTAAAAACCTATGACTTTCCTGTGCATTATCTGTGGTTTTTAATTAATATAAAGAAATTTAGATGGCATCTAACACAAAATAATAAGACTTTTCTCTTTATTTTCAAATTCTTAAATTAAAACTTATTGTCATTTGTGCAAACATGTTGGCAAGTATTGCCTTAATTACGTTTTATATTTCTTTGGTTGATTTTAAAACCTGATTATTATCATTAAATCATCATCGATGATTGTTTTAAATCAATAAATATAAATTTATTTTTAAAAGTCAAGAAATTAATTAAAAAATATTTCCTCAATCAATTAGGGGAAAAAATGCTAATATCCAGAGCTTAATATTGGGTTTGAGTATGAAAATGTTAGTATAAAGCATGTATTATAATTGAAATTCATTCTGTATGTGCTTACGTAAAGAATAATCAGAAATACTTTATTCAATAAAACTTTTTACAAGTTATTTTGACACATCAACATTTTTTTTAAAAACTACTACCGGATCGGAAACGTGGCCACACACTGAGAAGATCCGGCGGAAGAAATTATATTATTATAATAGTATTGTTTATTTTTAAATCGTACATAAAATTTCCTTTTTACAAACGGTTTTACCAACTAACGTAATGCGGTTTTTAGTCGCGCTAAATGTCAGTTGCGCACAGACGTTTGAGGCGTTTGACAACTCACAATGTGGACGTTCAAGTGGCTACAAATACTAAATGGATTGCGTGTGATACGGTGCTGCGGCTTACGAAGTCCCTCCACCCTTATGTAACAAAGCACAGGCACCATTGCTCGCCTTCGCAGCTTTGACTTTTTCTGACCAGCCTCAGCTACTGCAGCTCGCAAGGTTACAACAGGCAGGGGCTGCTTCCCTCTGTGCCTTCGAGATTTCTAAAAACACTAGGGGGTAGGGCAAATAAGACCATGTGCAAGTTAGGGTGCTCTGATTCGGATCTGTCATCAATTTAAGAAGATTACTAGTTCCGAAAACAAAAACTAGAGCTATTTGCATATATTTTCGTAATTTTAAAAACAAAATTTTAATATTTTTCAAAAAAATGTGTTTCTGCAAATTGAAATTTTGCATAAAGATTTAATAAATAAAGATATTTGTATAAAAAAATACGAACGCAAAATTTACGGAAGAGGTACAGTTTATAATATAAATATTTACACGCCTAACCTAAAAATATACAAAAATAATTATATTTTTTTAAATTGCTTCCTCGGCAAAAAACTAACGGGGGGTTATCAGAAGACACTCTAGAAGCATCAGATTTCCTCTATCGATGCGGCACGTTTCTAAATCCAACTCAAATATTTTTCTATTTTATATACAGCAGCAGTATTTCACTAACTTTTACATCTTTGGTTACAAAGAGTGGCTGCTCAGCAGGCAATATCGGTATTATACATGCAAATGTATGAGGCAAAGAGACTGAACTTTCGAGTGGATATAATTTACTTTGGCAATTGAAGTAGTAATATCATAGCCTCCTCATCACAATTCTTATAAAATTGTCATCTTAAAGGTCAATTATAAATCTTTATGGCTTTTAAAGCCTTATATAAAATATATCATATTATCTTGTCAATAAAATTAATTGTTCTAATAACTTATTATCACAATTTATTTATAAATAATTACAGTTGTGTTATCTTTTTGGTTAAATTAATAGAAAATGATTGTATTTAGTAATGCTGTTTGATTAACACAAAATTTATATTTCACCGGACAATAGTAACTCTTCCATACCCATGTGTCCTTGATGTCTCCAGACTCTATACCTTGCAATGTCTTTTCTTGTCACCATCCCCACAACCTTAACAAAAAATTGCTGTTGTAATGACTGAAAATCCACTTGATTCATTTAAATTATTTGTACAAAATGAGGTATAATAGGTAACATATACAGTGTGTAAGGGAACGTCTACAGAAAAATTAAGAAAATATGGAATTTCTACTTTCTAGTCAAAAAGGCAATTCCTTTTTTTGTGGGAAATGCAAAATTATCCTTTTATGATTTTTACTTATTTTCACTCCACGAAATGTAAAGCGTACATTACCCAGACTTGTCACAACTGCGGAATTTTCGAACCAACCATTTGCATGCATGCACAGCATGTGACACATAATACATTGCCCCCTCTGCCAACCAAACGGTCGGCAGAGGGGAGGGATAAAAATTGTCTTGGAGGTGGAAAAAATTCACAGTCTATTACTGTATAAACATTTGATTAATGAAGCTAAAACAAAAACTGTCATGGCCTAGAAAGCTTTACAAGTTTTTAAGTAATAGTCAACTAACTTATAAAATGTACTTGGAGAAGTTTTCATAGGCGGTGAAGCTGTGGTGGGGATAAATCTGTTTATGACGTTAAATAGGTTAAATGTTCATAAAATGAAATATTAAAAACCCTCTTCTCAGTTCGCATTATTGTGATGGGCAACTTAGAAACTCTACATTATGGGTTGCCTGACATACACTTTACCAATTTATTTTCTATTAACAAATGACTCCTAGTTTTCTTCACCTATATTCAAAAGTTTATTGAATTTAGATGGCCTCTAACCTCAAAACATTGCATTCGCAAGATAAAGTCAGTGCTTTTTAACAGCAATATCATAATTTTACATGATAACGGAGTGCATGAGTTGCGCTTATATACTAAGCATAATTTATGTGTCCAAATTGTCAGATGTCATATGATAATTTTTTTTAAAAGAATGTATTAAGAGATTTAAGACCTGTTGCAAATATAGAATATCTTATCATGTTGAAAGTAAAACCTTCAATTTTGGGTTATTGCATTATAAAACTTTGTGTTGAAAATGAAGTACATATTAAGTAAATTATAAATATTTTGAATTTTAGTGAAGTTATATTATTTGATTATATTTGTTAAGTCATTTGTCGTTAAGTCATCTTTGAAATAATGACTTTATGTAATAACTAAAACAAATTAATATTAAAAGAAATAATTATATTTTTATCCCCTTCTAATTTTTTTATTATACGAAGGTAGTTTGAAAAGTACTCGGCCTAACACAGATCCATTCAATTCTAAAAATCAAATCTACCCACATTATTTAGTTCAGTTCAGAGTAGTTAATTATGTGAAGTTCGAAACGTGTGCGATACTTTGTTGTGATTTTAAAATTTTTTAACAAAGCAATCGGACATACTTTCTGCTAATGGAGCAAATAGAGCAGCGTGCTGTCATTAAGTACCTACATAAGAAGGAGCTATTACCGAAAGCCATCCATGATAATATGGTCAGTACATTAGGGGATTCTGCTTTGTCTTATTCATCCGTCAAAATATGGATAGCAGAATTCAAGTGTGGCAGGGAGAGTGTGAAATATGAAACCCGATCTGGAAGGCCTTCGACGTCCACTACTGACGAAAATATTCAAAAAGTACTTGATTTAATTATGGGAAACCGCAGATTAAAAATTTGAGAGATAGCCAAAATTATAGGCAGTCTCTTATGAACGAACTCAAAATATCATAGTTAACAAATTGAGTTTCCACAAAGTGTCTGTGAGGTGGGTTCCGCGACTGCTTTCATTTGAAGAAAAAAGGACGCGATTGCCTATTTCACATGACTGTTTGGGGGTTTTTTGAAGCAGATGCAGATGATTTTTTTAATCGTTTTGTTACAATGGTCGAAACATTGGTTCATTACTGCACGCCAGAAACAAAACAACAATCAAAACAGTGGAGAAGACCTGGTTCACCACCCCCCAAAAAGGCTAAGGCGCTTTTGCCGGCAAATTAAGATAATGGCTTCGGTATTCTGGGACTTGAAGGGTGTGATTATGATTGATTATCTTGAAAGGGGTCAGACTATAAACTCTGATTACTACTGTGTCTTACTACGTCGTTTACGAGAGGAAATAAAAGAAACCGGCAAGAATGCTCAGAAGAAAAGTCTTGTTTCATCAAGATAACGCCCGTGTTCACACGTCTGTGCAAACAAGCTGAAATCCACAATTGTGGCTTAGAACTTACCGCATCCACCTTATTCACTTGATATGGCACTGTCAGACTTCTTTCTGTTCCCTAACCTAAAAAAACACTTAGGAGGTCAAGGATTTTCGACAAACGGTGAAGTTAAAACAACAGTAGACGCATAGTTTGACTCTAAGGAAGAATCATTTTTTTTTTTTCAATAGTCTAATGGGAATGGGAGATGACAAAAGTGCATCAAACTTGATGGTGTTTATGTAGAAAAATAAAAATGTAACTGATTTAGTATGTGTTTATTTTCTTGGTTAGGCCGAATACTTTTCAATCCACCCTCGTATCTGCAAGCATACGAGCAAGTGGGCCACCTGATGGAAAGTAATCACCCATGCCCATGGACATTAGCAACATTAACAGTGAAGTATAGAAGTAAATTGCTATTGTCTCTATAACAATATAATATTATGTATAGAGGACATATGAGAAAAAATAAGTTCTAATCAAATCTGTTTACTTGATAGTTTTTTCATTTATGCAGATTCCAGATACTTTTTATAATGTTGTAGACAGAAAAACCAGTTAGTTGCAATTTTATCCCAAGGCAAAATGGGAGATATAAAGGCCCTGGGGCAATGAAGAGCCCTGTTCATCCTTCACCTAAGGTGCATGGAGACGGAGGTACATACTTTATGGAGGAGGTACATACTTTATGGAGGAGGTCGTACTTAAAACATAGGATTTTAGAACAAATATCGATATAGTGTTTTAAATATTCAAGATCTGCGTTTGGAGTTTGGACATGTATTGCAGTTAGGATATTTTAATCCATCACTTCACTTCACTAGAAATAGCTCCCTGTGTGACTCGCAAATGATTATTCATTCAATAAAATCACTTACTACATTACCTAAGTACTTAACTCAGGTAGCACAATGATTATTAACAATAAAATAAAATTGTTAAAAAAATTAACCAATTATTAATTTATTTTTATTAGGATAGCGCAAATTTTTTGTAATTAAAATAGCTATATGAATAAAATCTGGCCTCGCGCCGCTGCGACTGTGCTCCGATCTCACCGGTTCTTATGTCACTACCCGATCGGCAGCTCACCTGCGGGTCTAGACAAGTGGCATAAATGCTACGAGAATGGAAAGATAAATGTATGGATTTGACATAAGCATAATGGAACGCTTACGTCAAGTACATACATTTATCTTTTCTATTCTTCTAGCGTTTATGCCATTTGTCTAGACCCGCTGAGCTTGGGATATCGGAGCCACTCGATCTTCCAATCCAGGGAACTTAATTTTCTTACTACACTGCCGTCCTTTGTCGTGTTTAAGCTACGTCTTTAAAGAACTAAAAATGAATGGAAACCCTTGGTACCTAAAACACAAATAAAATATCTTACTTATGTCAATTACTAAGCACACGTTTGCGTATTTTTTGTATTAAAATCCTCGTAGCAAACAAGCAGATAGTCTCTCGACTTTAGCATGTATATTTTTACTGTCTACCTAGTAGTGACGATACTGAAGCTATGTGATCGTTGTATAGACGTATAGTACACCTGAGAGGTGTCACCGTAAATAATATTTTTGATATTTGCTTTCCTTTCACGAGCTGCATGGCAATGGTAGAATAGCAATCTTCAAAAAAAGGAGGGTGTATTTGTAATTACCTCGTAAGAGCATGTACAGATGACAAGTGCTTAACGCGCGTTTTGATAATGCGCGTTTACAACTACATAATTTTTATTCAGGCCGTGCACATACAAACGCGCGTTGGGCGCTGCGCTAGCGCTCGACTGTTGTCAGCGCGCATCAAAGCGCGCTTTGATATCATTTGTTTTCTATGTTTCCGTTCATTTGGACGCGCGCTTTCGACCCGGATAGATGTTTTAGGGTTTATCGGATCGTCCAGAAATCGTGCGAAATGGAAACCTAAGCTTTTAATACGGAATTATATATAAATGAAATACAGAAACGTCTTGCGATATGGAACATGACAAGTAGCTATTATTCAAATAGAACCTAAAGACAAGCTTGGGAAGAACTCGTCAATTTCTTTCAAGAACTCGTGAAACTCTGTTAAGGATTATTTTTACAATTTAGAATACAAAATTATGTACTAGCTTTCAGTCAGCCTGGTTGACAAAATTGGGTGGATCAATATCTCTGTCTTCTGTCGCGTTGTTTCAGCATTCGGTACAATATCACCGTTAAAACTGTTTTTATGTCAACCTTCGAAAAATGTTAGAAATCTACTGAACCATGGCAGCCAACGGCAACGTGCTTTCAACACTTATTAAACGCTTGCCAAGTGAAAACTATATAAAAACGTAGCGCGCGTTGAACGCGCGTCGAACACTAGTCACCTGAACGTACCCTCAGCTTCAACCGTATCTGAATAATATTGTGATGTGTGGTACCTCGTTGACGTCGTTGACGATGGGCAGATGCCTGAGGCCCAGTGCCCGGAACAGGCGGAACAGCCGCGGCAGGGACGCGCGGTGCGGCAGGGTGTACGGGGAGGGGTTCATGAATGGACGCAGGTCGATGGTGCAAGTCTTTTCCCAGTCCATCACTTCCAACTACAACATACACTTTCTCTGTATGCACTTACCAGCTGACCCGGCAATCGTTGTTTTGCTAAATATATTTATAATAGTATTTCTCTAGTATGTAGACAATAGATGTTATTATACATATGAACCTTCCTCTTGAACCACTCTATCTTTTAAAAAACCACATCTAAATCCGTTGCGTAGTTTTAAAGATCTCAGCACACATAAGGAGAGTGACTTTGTTTTATACTATGTTGTGATTAGGATATTTTATACATCACTAACTGTGCCCATGACTTGTTCCGCGTGGAAAAAATTCTAAAATAAAAGTCTACTTATTACCGGGGTTTTACACACATGGTTCCTGTTCCCGTGGGATTTCTGAAATAAAAATTATCCTATGTCCTTTCTCGAGTCTCAAAATATTTTTGTACCAAATTTCATTCAAAGATGTTGTGTTTTAGGCGCAAAAAAAAAAACAGACAGAGTTATTTTCGCATTTACAATATTAGTATGGGTTAATGTAATATTTTATCATTAAATACACTTGTACTGTTTCACAATAAGGCAGTTATAATTTATTTCCAACCGGCGGGGTTATCACGTAACTCGCAATGCGAAGTATTCGTAATTGTATAGTTATTGCAAGGCACATAATAGCCTTGTATATTAGTTCGTTGCCACTTGATTATTTCTGTTGGTGCGACATCGCAAAAAACGTATCCAGTGACCAGCACGCAATTGGCGACGTTTTTGATGATTTTTTCGTTACGTTTTAGAGTCATCGCTGGTCGGTGGATTGCAAACGTTAGGTAATACGCCTCCGGTTCGCTTACACAGTTGGGTAACTGTAAATACCCTGAGGACGCTTGTGTATGCGAAACCGGTTGGAAATCAATATAATTGCCTTTTTGTGAAATAGCACAAGTGTATTAATAAATAAATATTGTATTAAAATTGAGTTTCACCAAGTGTAGATTATATTATACATCATTGTTTTCATGTCACATTCTTTTATATAGCAGCTTGACATGATTGGTACTCGAAAAGCATAGGAAGCGACTGCATGACAGATAAAACATGTTGTGCTAAATATACGGAATAAGCGCAAAGGTTCCCCTGATGAAAAGAGAAACCCAAATTTTAATGATGTTTTACAATCCATGTCAAGGTGTATGCTACATGCACAGGTTTACCGGTAGCCATACCCTCCTAACCAGAAAATGACAATAACAAACTTTTACGCTACGTAAGGTGGTACCAAACTACCTAGGCTAGGCCACTTGTGTCTCACTATGTCAGAGCTCTTTATATATGAAATTTAAGGCGGTTACAATTTTTTGGTCGCGAATAATTATAATCTATTATATGCTGCAGCGCTGCTTAATTTTGACTTTTGTTGGAAGAATTATTATTATTTCAGCACTGCAGGGGGTGTTAACGAAATGGAACACTTTTACTTAGCATAGCTTCTATAGTATGTTGTGCATTAATCTCTCTGATTTAAGTGCGGTTTTTTAAACACTTATTAAAGTTAGGTGGTTTTAAGATGCATTGGTTGTCCCAATTCAATCAAAAAGGTTTTCTGACAGAACTCTCCGAAAGCTCTTCGATCATTTACAGTAAATGTGTCGTGTTTAGGCCTAATAGATTTCTTTTAAATAAATTACACACATGAAACAGGAAGGTGGCCTCGTGACTAAGAATGTGTCTTTTTTATTTTTAAAAAGACAATTAATTATTTGTGTTAGAAATAGTGGTGAAATAAATATTTACAATCAGTAGGTACGATAAATCTCACTCACCTCATCTATAGATGGATACCTCGGGTACTCTGTTCTAAACATATCCATATCAACTTTTATATTTGACCAGGTGGTGTTTGCATTCTCGTTGTAAATTTTGTTTTGTAGAAGCACAATTAGTTGTGATCTTAGAATGAGTCCCCGGAGGCGTTTGTAAGTTGTAACTTCGGCCTAAGTACAAAAATTATATGTAAATAATTTATTACAGACAATAAAAAATGGTTTAAGCTTAATTACCTCTATATTTATACCAAATATTTTCATAACATCAGATAGTAAACAAACAGATGGCTCTCCTGACGGAAAGAGAAACCAAGTGTTAATGGTGCGTTGCTATCCGAGTGGTATGCTATCGGGATGGCAATGCCACAGGCATCTTCCAGCTATCTCACTCTTTCAGTGGTTTTGTCTAAATCACATATTAGAAGATTTTGCGGAAAGTCGCAAATTAATCACGTCAACAAAGTCTTTATACTATGGAATTCTACAAAAGAACGTTGAATTTATAAAATACTGAAGAGTTCCTTCTTGACCACGAACCTTGTAACAGTACCGAAATATCAACAAAAATAATTTATTGGCCATTTTATAATCTAATATTTCATAAGCTACCAAGGGCGGAAGCAGGGGGGTAGAAATCTAGGTATGGATTTATTAGAATTAGATAAGGATTAGAGCCTATCATGACTGAACCTCAAATATGTGACACCCACATGTGATATGTTCATTTTGTGAAGCAAATGTAAAAAAAACTTTACATGTTTAATAGACGAACTAACGAATTTAAAGTGAAATAGCCTCAAATCTCGCCTCGGGCAAATAAAACACTCGAGTAAAGCCGCACTGGCAATTCAAGACCGAATTTGTAAACATACAGGAGCTTTATGTAGGTACGCCATATTCAATTTAGCTAATTACGGGTTCCTATATTTTTGTAGCCCGAAAACACGCTTATAAAATACAGGGCATTTGTTCATCCTCGTTTTTTTATACCATAAGATAGCAAACAAGCAGGTGGTTCTCCTGATGGAAAGAGTTAATCATCGCCTATAGACACCAAAGATGTTAATGGTGCGTTGCTATCTTATGGCGATGTCTAATGCCACATGTATAAGTTTACCTGCTACCTTACCTTCCAAACCGGAACACCATAATGACAAGCACTGACGCTATTGCGGCAGGAATAGGTAAGATGGTGGTACCAGACCGGGGCGAGATAATACAGAAATCTACCACCTAGTAGTCACGGTGGTAGTGACTCGCATATCTAATTGGTCGCCTTTTACGACTTGTCGGGCAGAACGGCAGTTGGCCTATTCTTCAAAGGAGCCCGGAACTAGTGATGAGCAAAACTGGTCTTGATCTTGCAAAAAAGCAAGACCTAAAGTAAGACCTAGGCCATGTTTTCACTAGCAAGACCAAGACCGAGACTTAATATAGCAAGACCAAGACTAGTAGTACTGAAGTAAGACCAAGACTAAGACGGTCCATGCAAGACCAAGACTGTCCGAGTCTTGGTTTTGTTCTTGCCTTGCTCATCACTACCCGGAACCAATACGGGGAAAACTGTAGTGTAGTGTGACGTACATCGTCGGCGAGCGGCGGGTCGACGACGGGGAAGCCGTTGTAGGAGACGAGGCGCAGGACCTCGACGACGTGGCCCACGTTCTCGACGGCCCGCAGCGCCACCACGGGGTGCGACATCACCTCCGAGGCGTACACCGTGTGCGCGCGCGGCGGCGCCTCCCACCCCAGCAGCGGCACGCCCGCCAGCTGGATGTGGATGTCGTAGATACCCTGCCCAAGGAACTTATTATAACTGGAATTGTTACGAAGCAATATTTGAAAAATACAAATGTATTTACACATTCACAAATGTATATAAATACAAATTTATTTCGTTACTCATAAAGTTGACATTTGTTTCTTACATAACAGAGGGGAAAAACGTTCTGAGCAAGACAACGACAAGAATGGATGTTGTCCCTTTCTTGCAATTGCCAGTGTAAATAAAACTATCTAGATGGTAGATTTTTACATACTCGGTAATCGTTAAATCCATTTTATTCATACACGTCGATAAATAAATTAGCATAAAATGTATTGTAATTAACATAGAGAGTTCTAAAATGTGCTTATTTTAATTATTACGTAATTAATTATGCAATGCAAAAACTGTTTCTCAAATTAGTAGAATTACTTAGTAGTAATTTGCAAACTACGCATGGCGGCACTCATATATAGCGATTGGCGCTTTATTTAGTAGAAAGAGACACACTCCACCCATGTCGTGGTACTCTTCGGAACGATTTTGAAGCGCGTGTAAACATTCCGGGTAAAATATAACTTCCTTGACCATGCCACGCACACACCACACCACACACCACATGCTTATCTCGTATATATGTAATTTAAACCCCGTTTTCAATTTGATTACTTCGAGTGCGAATGTTTAATGCAGGTGCTTAGCATTGAGCAAAAAATACCAGAAGACAGGCATTGATCAGTGTGATTAATAATCATCGTAGTAATAGCGAATAGAAGCTGATTACTAATCACTCGCACTGATCAACGGCTGTTTTCACGTATTTTTTGCTTAATACTAAGCACCTGCATTAAACACTCGCACACGCACTAATCGAAGTGAAAACGGGACGTTACTCTGTGTGGCACTAACATTTGATCTTCTTAACATTCGGACAGAACTCGATCAATCTGATCGTGGTATGTCAGTTTTGGTCTTCCTACCTCCTTCCACCTACCTATATCCTTCCACATTCGCGTTGTACATCTGTTTTGTTAATCTTTCATCTACCATTCTTTCTACATGTCCGAACTAACGGAGCATGCCCTTTCTCATCTTAATCCGACACTTTCTTTCATACCTAACCTCTCTCTCACTTCGACATTACGAACCCGGTCCGCGAGTGTCACACCACATATTTTTTTTAGCGACCTCATCTCGACTGCGTTGATTCTACTTTCATGCCCTTTCTGACATACCCAACTCTCATACAATAGCGTTGGGATAATCACATGATTATGCAGGACTAGACGGGCACCCTGACTTAAAATTTTGCTATTAAGTAATCTCCCTAACGCTCCATTCACTCTGTTCCCTGCACACACTCTTCTTTCAACATCAGCGGTGTACCTTCCATCCCTGCTAAAAGCACATCCAAGATATACAAACTCATCCACTTGTTCCAGCACTACATCATCGACCACAACTCTTACATACGTTCTGGTTGCTTCTCTTTCAAATACCAAAACTTTAGTTTTCTTTGCATTCAAATGTAAGCCCATACTCTTACAATCCTCATTCATAACTGTGACCAGTGTTAAGTGACCAGTCTTCTTAAGACCAATAGAAACTAAATTTTAATGTATTTAGCATATAGCATATAGCAACTGATCGTTTTTATTTGATCAAATATAACCAAATTCATAATCGCGGCCTTAAAAGTGGCTAATAAAGTAAGAGCACGAATAAATGTGTGGACTTATTTTGTCCAATACGTTGTACGTTGGCTGAACAACGTACGGCGCGTCATGTCACGAAAACTTCGCATGAGTAGCATATGACTTGCAATTTTAAATGTTAAATATATGCACTTAAAGTTAATTTTCTAAAAGTCTAATTAAATTTTAGGAGCTCCTGTCGGTAAAGCGGAGTAATAGTCAAAACTGGCTCACTTTAGACTTCTAACGTTTAAATGACCATTTTTTTAGTGACATCATGGAAGTGCGAAGTTATAAAATACGGGAGAGCTCTTCCTTGACCATAGACTTTGTAACACCGCCAAAATATCGGGAAAAATAATTTACTGTTCCTTTTCTAATAACTAATAACCTATTAGGTTAATATAATAGATAGCTGAATACAGTTTTTCGGTTGCAAACACCAGTCGTATGTATGTTATAGGGTTACCTCTGCCACTTCCGGATTTAAGGGTTACCAACATCCAGAAATGCGTTTTAAATTTTTACGGCAAATAGTTTAAGCGGAATTGGTTAACAACAAAATCTCTAAATTACATTTCTTAGCAAAAGAAAAAAACCTTTAAAAAGCCTTCATTTTGTAAAGCAGATGTAAAAAAAACTTTTCGAATTCAAAGCCTCGGCGAAACAGACAAAACACTCGTGTTTAGCCGCGTTGGCAATCCATGACAGAATTTGTTATAAATACAGAAGCTAATTTGTTCAGTTCTAAATAGCGGTAGCATTATGGACATGCGATAGAATTCGGCTGAAAGTTTAAAGTTTATTTGACTATCGACGAAAATAATATTGAAATTTAGCAGATATTAAACTTGTTTATTTTATAAAGATTATAATTATTATTATATTCGAAACAATATATTTATTTATTACTAACCTATTAATTCATTTTATTACCGGCCTACACACAATGGTCAATCTGCTACAACAATGATAGTACTGCTGTGGCATCGTAGCCACAGAATACTAGAGACTAACAGAAGTCAATGTACATACAAGTAATATTCGAGCATAGCACACAGACGTCTCTCACGGACGCGATATCTCGGAATAGTTCGGAACAAACTGTCCTGAGCCATTCTGATATATGAGTGGTATCTATGTGTGCGTTGTTCGAATATTACTCGTATGTACATCGACTTCTGTTAGTCTCCTGTATTCTGTGTCGTAGCTCTCTGAGTACTTTACAAATTTTGACACGAAAGACCTGCAATATTTCCCTAGTCAAGTTTTAGTTTTCTCAGCACTAAGATTGATTTCAACTGTTGTGTAAATCAATCTTAGTGCTGTATCATAACTAGCATAAAATATCAAAATGCGATGCTTTAGTCTTAAATATAATATAATGTAATCTTTACACCTTACAATAAACAAATAACTTTAATATGTGGCATATTCATTCCCAAATTACTATAATTAATATAAAATATCAAAATACTATTCCCCTACTGCTTTACATGGAGTAAGGAAAAAACTTACACATTACATTGTATTAATAATTTAAAAGCATTAAAACTGCAACAATCGACCTCCCATTTCCAGTATCTCTGGAACCCTCCCATAGATCTCCACCAAATTAAAATGAGAATGAAAAATATTTAATAACACTACACATCTCAATTATTAACTACTACCATGTTACAAATAAACATACAAACCTCGTTGAAGAAATCACCGGTCCACTTAGCGACGACAAGTGTCACAATGATAGGCAGAGCATTAGAGATTTGTCCCGTGGTCTCGATGATAATGACGGTCAGAGAGATGGTCATCCGGACCACGCCGCCCAGCTGAGCTGCCGCGCCCACCAACGCATACTTCGCGGGATTAATGCTCTGTTAACAAGCGGATCATTTCTTACAACAAACGCACGTACAATGTTGCCAATTTAGGACTTTGTCGCTAGATCTAGCGACATTTTGTTTTATACAGCGGCTTAAATTACATGTCTAGCGACAAAAAAATATATAGCGATTATTCTAAGAACTTCTAGAGTTTAAATTAAAAAAAATGAATGAATGAATGAATGAAACTCTTTATTGCGCACAAACTTACAATTTAAAAATACATGTTCAGTAAAATTAATTTCGATATAATAGTAGTACACAAAGGCGGTCTTATCGCCAAAAGAGCGATCTCTTCCAGACAACCTTTTGTTGGTAAGGATAAAATTTTAAGGTACAGTAGGCTAGCCAAACAGATATAAATACTATTATATTACCTTATGACTACTATTTACCTATTTTATATCTATATATATATATATTATACATTCGGAAATCAAAAATGAGAACATAAAATATCTTAACTATCTTCATAAAATAAGGCAAGATCTCAACCCAGAAATCTATCTTCTGTAAATCTGAAACTTCGTTCTGAAATCGGACATCATTCTGACAAGTCTGTCTTTTTTCCAATCATAGCCTGTGACAGACTTTTGTCAGAGTAATATTTAACCAATTTCTGAACTGACATTTATTCTTTAACATTAATCACTTTAGGACCACTTTTCACGACGACTCAGCAGTTTGTCGGTTAGCGAGATAGGTGATGATCTTTCTCACCGCATTTACTGATCTTTACGATTATCACTTACAAGTTGTTTCTTCCGACTTTTTTCACGGAAAAAGGGGGCAAACGGACAGGAGACTCACCTGATAGTAAGTGATCATCGCCGCTCGTGGACAACTATACTAATCAGATGACTTGCAGTTGCGTTGCCGGCCTTTTAAGAAATAGTAGGCTCTTTTTTTTAAGGTCCCTAAGTTGTATACGTTCGGAAAAACCCCTGCCGGTAATTGGTTCCACAGAGGAGTAGTGCGGAGAAAAAAAATGCCTCGAGAATCACACAGTTGTAGATTTCCAGACATCAAGGTGGCGAGGATGAAATTTTGAATTTTGTCGCGATGTCCGATTGTGAAATTCTGCGGCAGGAATTAAACAGTTCCTCACTCTCCATGATAGATCCGATAGAAGATGCAGAGTGAAGCTACATCTCTACCTAATGCCAAAGATACAAGCCGATCAGAATTGGTTATGTCTTCGAAGATTCATGCCGCTCTACATTGACATCGTTCGCGTGACCGATATTTATTACTTCCTTTCACACAGTCGAGTAAAAAATAGCCTATGGTACTCAGTGATAATGTAACTTTATATTGGTGAAAAAAAACTTGTTTTTCAGTTTATCCAATCCATTGCAAACAAACAATTACATTTTTATAAGTATAGCTTACTTGCAGTATCTGTAGCGGACTTACGCCCGTATTCATAAACAACCCTTACCTAAGTAACGTAGTAACACTATGCGAAGAACGCTAATTTGCTATGCAATGCACACGACAAGCCATCTGTTTCATAAACAACACTTAAGTATTACTTGCCTGTGAGATATCATAGTGTCGAATACCCAGCTGTGATTGGTTGGTTTTATTGCAGCGTATTTCACACTGTATGTTTCACAAATGTCAATTGTCAATAGATCAAATTATCAAAATATTCTAACCACAATTCTATCCTACATTTCTCTTGCGTGTTGTTATTTTCAATTAGTTTTTGTTTATTAATTAATATATAGTGCCTGTTATCAATAATTTTTTTATGGAATTTAAATATAACTTGGAATTTAATTAAACGTTTTGGAATATAAATATAACCGTTGTAAATATTTTGGAAGTTAAAAAAGATTTTGGAAGTTAAAAAAGATTTTGGAAGTTAAAAAAGATTTTGGAATAACTTATGAGTTATGATGTTCTAATTATTCTTTGTTTGTTTAATTTACTAAAAATTTATATAATTATCGAATTCTCCTTCACTTCTGTAATCCACAACAAACACAAATTTAAACTTCAATTATATTAACATTAACCCTCTGGACAATACATAGGTAGGTACTAAATGGGAAAACATCTGGACGCCAGATTCCAAAACGCGACACTATGCGTTCTCTAAAATAGCTCGGCGGTCAACTTTACTGTGCGTAGATTTGAAAGGACGCATAGTAGCGACCGGCACTCAAGTATTGTTTATGAAACGCTTTAAACGACCCTATGCGCTCGCTAACACTATGCAATCTCATAGTATCGTTTGTGAATACGGGTGTTAGAATCATAATGAGCCTAAGCGTCTATTGAAGTTCGGTATACTCTGCCTACATAGCAAGGCAACCGGGTTGATGATATTTTAGTTTGATATAAAAAATGCACTCACCGAAGAGGGCACGATATACTGTATAAGAATCGCCAAGAGTCGTCCCCAAGCGGCGCCGGTTAGCAGATTCGGTATGAACAGTCCACTGGAGACCGCCAAGCCGAAGGTCCAGGTGGATAAAAGAAAGTAGCACAGCACGAACACCAGGAGAGAGCCAGGTCGATATGAGCCCATTGGATTGTGAAGGAATGAGCGGACCGACGCTTCGGGTGTTTGGAACCAGATGGCCGCCAACGCATTATATTCCCCATCCGCGCAGTACAACTGTTAAACACAGAATTTGTAGTCATATTGTTCAGACATTTCATTGAAACAGCTATCTAAAATCATTCTCGTGATAGTCATACAAACATCCATACTAAGATTATAAATGGGAAAGTACCTCTGTCTGTCTATTTGTCTCTTCTTACGCCTAAACCGATTTGAATGAAATTTGGTACAAATATAGTATACGACCCGAGAAAGGACATAGGATAGTTTTTATCCCGGAAATCCCACGGGAGCTGTTTCGGGTCCTCGCCG
Source organism: Apodemia mormo (assembly GCA_036924255.1). Lineage (NCBI taxonomy): Eukaryota > Metazoa > Arthropoda > Insecta > Lepidoptera > Riodinidae > Apodemia > Apodemia mormo. The sequence goes on from JAUPFN010000010.1 coordinate 18,411,051, forward strand.
AGCGGGCGACAGTCTCCCAGCAGAAACATCATGTGGAGGTTAGTCGGCACCAGTTGACACGGGGCGGTATACCTGTGTCACATGTACGGCACAGTACCTGCAGGGGCACCCTGGTGGGGTCCTCCCGAAAATCCCACGGAAGCTGTTTCGGGTCCTCGCCGAGCGGGCGACAGTCTCCCAGCAGGAACATCATGAGGAGGTTAGTCGGCACCAGTTGACAAGGGGCGGTATACCTGTGACACATGTACGGCACAGTACCTGCAGGGGCACCCTGGTGGGGTCCTCGCCGAGCGGCCGACAGTCTCCCAGCAGGAACATCATGAGGAGGTTAGTCGGCACCAGTTGACAAGGGGCGGTATACCTGTGACACATGTACGGCACAGTACCTGCAGGGGCACCCTGGTGGGGTCCTCGCCGAGCGGCCGACAGTCTCCCAGCAGGAACATCATGAGGAGGTTAGTCGGCACCAGTTGACAAGGGGCGGTATACCTGTGACACATGTACGGCACAGTACCTGCAGGGGCACCCTGGTGGGGTCCTCGCCGAGCGGGCGACAGTCTCCCAGCAGGAACATCATGAGGAAACCGGTCGTGGCACTGGCTCCAGCCACCAGGCACGCTTCTACTACGCGCAACCACGCCGCGTTTACGTGCCTGATAATCATCATTCAGAATTTGGTTCCAACAGTAGTCTTATGATAGCTGTTGAAACCAAATTAAATAAATCGTACTAGAAGGTCACACAAGGCCTAGCGTTTCCTTCATAATTAGTCAAAACGCCACATTAAATTGAAGTCCAATCTCGAAGGGTAGCCTTTCATACTTTGAACACTGAATATCATCTGTACTTGGTAAAACTCCATGTTAACTTGGATTTATATTGTGTTAAAATCATTTGTACTGTTTTACTTGATTTTTATATATTAAAACCAACCGGTTTCGCGTTTTAACGCATTATCAGGGCTGTTGCGTTAAAACGCGAAATCGGTTGTTTTAATGACGGTGCGGTAAAACTCGAAACCGGTTGATTTAATTGATAAAAATCGAGTAAAACAGTACAAGTGATTTTAATACAATATAAATCCAAGATAGCCTTTCACTTGGTTTAGTTAGTAACTCAAAGTAAAATTTATAACTACTTAGCACTTTGATCGGCCATAAGCCTGGTGCGGCTGTACCTGCCGCGGATTAAAGTGGATACACCTTTCAAGGCTATTTCTTAGGTTGTTAGTGTAGTTCGCATTTATAGAGCTTACCGTTGAAATAAAATAATTCCAGGGGTAGAACAGCATATGACATATTTTAATTTTTTTACGTAAAATATATCTACAAGCGTCTGACACTTCCAAGCATTTACTCATATGAGCGGCTAATCATTTCCTATCCAACATTTGTCTATTAGTATTTGTGTAGCTTTGGTTGTAGCCTTCCTAAACCACGCTCAAAACAGACACATTTAGCTATGACTTAATAGTTATAACTGTTTCCCTATGTTGGTTCAGACCTCTTTTAAATTTGGTTTGGTCTTATGATGACAATATAGGGAGAACGAGAAGGTAGAACAATGGATCTAGCACTTTCTTCATACTTAGTCAAATTCGAGACTAGTCGTCGATTGAATGTGGCGTATATTCAATCGAAGTCCAGTCTCGAGAAAGACATCTCTCAGCATGGGCTGTAGTAACTCAAAGAAAAATTTTAATTGACCAAGCACTCTGATCGAGCACTACTAACCTAATGTCGCTGTTGTAGCTCTTCCAAACAATGCCTTAAACCGTTCTTTGCATCACTAATTTCTGGATCATCGTAGATGGCAGTAACCAATAATCTGAGGTTTCGGTTGCAAAGCAAAAGCATATATTACGTATTTAATGTTTTTAAACGTTTGGCAATCTCTTCATTTTTTCCGCAATTAAAAGTCCATATGACTTTTTAACAGCGCCGGCCCCAGGGGGAGCAAAAAGTGCTCGCGCTTTAGGCACCAGGTGGCTAGAGCGTTAAAATGTAAAATATAAGCAATTCATGATGAATAATAACGTTTGAGTAGCTCTCGACTTTATGGCAGGAAATGTGGTGGAATACACTTGTTTTGTTTATAAATGGTGCATACGGGGTCCAAAGTGATTTGGATAAGGAATCTTGCTCTACTCTAGTCAAGAGCCGGCGCAGTTTTGGATCTAGACTTGGTGTACCTGTGAACTACATTTCAAGCAGCAAATACACCAAGTTATTGGTTGCACAATAAAGACGTGATCATCTTCACTTTTCGTATTAATAATGTTTACGGAACGCTGTACATCTTTGTTGTCTAGTGCTCCGGTGTCGGTGTTGACCACATGAGGTCCCAGGTTCGTATCCCGCGTGTGTGTCAACAAGTGTTTTTTTCAAATTTCAGATAAAAACAACGATGCCTGGGATGGATAATTGCCCGGTTGGCGACAGACTTGCCACGTATCACAATTTTCGACTAAGTATTTCGCCTAATCATTGCAGCACTAATTGTACCTCTGCCTACCTCTTCGAGGATAAGGGCGTGAAGATACTTTTTTGTACTATACATATAAAAACATTAGGTACCTTATTCTAAAGACTGTCAATTTGTAGTTGATGTGATTCCATAAGGCGCCCAAACATCCACCAACGACACCAAACATCATGAACACGGGGACTTCATATATCTCAAACGGAAAGGGCTCCATCTTTCCGAGATTTAAAAGACCTGTAAATGAATTTGGGATTCTAACAACTCGATGTGCTACATTAAGTATTTACTACACTAATGCAGAAATGAGATTGCGTTAATTTTAACGCGCTCATAAGTACTTCAGTGAAATCTAAAGAAAATCAAAGAATTTAAATTATTTTTATATCTGAATTATCTTAGGAATTCATTTAAATTTTCCAAAGGAAAAAAGGAATCTAAGTCCTTATTTTAGCCATTCCAAGGTTTTGCTTCAATAACTTTAACGAATGTTACTCAATTGTTTCCTCCAAGTTGGTCAGACTTCCTTAATATGAATAGACCACTTATTTGCCCAGCAGTGTCATTGTTATTTTAACCACTTACAGGCGGTATAGCTCAACGTAAACTTGCATAGAAATTACTTATTCCAACCACCATGGTATATAGGCTTTTTACTATCATATTGTAAACAGAAGCAGCTAGTGAACTTGCACATGCGAACACATTAGTGCAATGTAGATAACAACAGATCATCAATATATTTTTTGTCAATAGGCGACAGTTATTTCTTATAGTTATATATTTTCAATGATATATAATGTTCTCTTTGATAAGCAAACATTATATGTACATATATAAATCTTAGCTAATTGTGCTCTGACATTTCATTTAAGTCAAATGTGACGAATCTATACTAGCGATGGACGATATACATCGATGTATTTTAAACACTCGATGTTTCTTAACAATGAATTGAACTGATGTATTGTTATCACCTCAACATCGAATAAATATCGATGTTTTTTTAATCGACGCATCGAAAATGCAAAATCTTGATAAATACGGTCAAGTTTCGTGAATCGGAACGTAATAATTACAATTAAGTCAACGTTACAACGTTACACGAGCAACCACAGAACACAACACTGCACTGGGTAGAAGTTCGTACAATGAATATAGGGCTCTCTTTACTAACATCGACCCAGTGCGGTGTCAAAGTTGGTACACTGCAGGAGTATACAGATGAAGTCCCTATACCAACATCGTCGTTGTTCATGTAAAAGCGCCCATAAACTTGACTCACGAACTTTTTATCAGTTGAAGGGAAAAGGTTAAATGAACTTTTCTTTTTACACAGTGTTGAAAAAACATATTGGGATATGTAAACAAAATAAATCTATTTTTTTTGTGTTTGTTTTTTAATAAATATTTTTCCCTGTATCAAGTTTTATTTTAGATTCGCTTTGTAATATCTCAACAAATCATATAGGCTGTCAGGCCAGTGACTTAACAAACTAGTGTATAAATGTATAAAAAAGCAACTTCTAATAGCAAAAAAAAAACTTAAACATAGCTATGGAAAAAAACAATCGATATATCGAAAACGTCGATGTATTTTTTGAAACATCCATATAACATCGATGCTACTTTCCGATGCATTGAACCGAAAAAAACATCGATGTTTTTTTAAATGTCCATCTCTAATTTATACCCTAACTACTTTGCGTATCAGATCAATCTACATTAATTTTATAGAAGTTTGTATTTTTATTTTTAATTCAAAACTTACAAATTTTAAAAACTCTTTCTGTCTGTCCAGAAGTAAAAGAGGCTACTTTTAAACTCAAAAACTAGCATAGTTTTTGGGCTTGAGCCCCTAGCCCCTATACCTGGATCCACACTACTGTCTCAAGGTCTAGTACTTAGCCTATTCGACATGCATCATAACATCCCGAGCTAGGGATTTTTTAGGATTATTCTTGAGAATCAACTTCTCAATAGTAGCTGTCAGATGTGTCAAAACAGTCATGTCTCAAATGAGCATGTAAAGTTTTCAATCAAGGTTATCGGATAACTACAAGTGAACAGAGTTATGAGTATGGAGGAAGCAATGTCTGTCTGGCTTTGACGACATAATACAGAGATATAATGCGTGTAATATTTTATCGGTCACATAAATATGACATATTTAGACTGCTCTCGAATTTTACGTAAAACAAATATTTCTGCCAAATTTCAGTTTTTATAAGTTGTGTGAAACTTGACTAGAAATAACGTGCAAAATTTGACTCCTACAGACTCAACTAGTTAAATAAAATCTCGAAATAATAGATATCACAAAAATTAAAACATATAGTAATTAAATGAATTACCTCTAATTACCTGGATAGCTCAAATCACCAATTTGACCGTGGTATGCTGATAATGCGAAGTTTAATGTGAAAGTAGCTATGACAGTCCCGAAGAATGTCCTCCATGTCAATGCTTGATTCCAGAAGCTTGTGCCTTCTTCGAGTGAAAATAAAACTCCACCTAACAAATTACATTCCTTTAATTAATTTTATTTATATATACAATTTTTTTTTTATATCATAAGATAGCAAACAAGCAGATGGGTCTCCTGATGGAAAGAGTCAAACATCGCCTATAGACACCAAAGATGTTAAAATGGTGCGTTGCTATCTTGTGGCGAGGTCTAATGTCACATGCATAAGTTTACCGGCTACCTTACCCTCCAAACCGGAACACGACAGTGACCAGCACGGACGCTATTGCGGCAGGAATAGGTAAGGCGGTGGTACCAGACCCGGTCGAGCCGATGCAGAACTCTACCACCTAGTAGTCACGATGGTAGTGACGCAAATAGCCACTCAGTCGCCTTTTACGACCTGCCTGGCAGAACGGCAGTTGGCCTATTCTTCAAAGGAGCCCGGGACCAACACAATGAACGCATTAAAAAGAAAAATATTCAGAAATGAGGTCAATTAAATGTATTTAATCTTGGATCAATTCTGTTGGTTCAAATTTGTTACAATTTCAAACATGCGATTAAGATATTTTTTTTTTTTGCAATTCCCTCGTCTTTTAATTAATTAGGGACAAAAAATTAAAATTTTGTCTTTTAGTATATGTTCGAATTTCAAAAAAATACACAAATATATACATATAAACATGCGAGTACCTAAATAATGCATTCCGCATAGTTGCGTAGAAACAATCTGCAGAGGCATCGGTGTTCATATCGGACGAGTTGCAGAAACAAGGTCAACTCTGATATCGCTTCAAGTTCAATAAATGTTTGTCATTTCCGTATCCAACTATATTACAACTTTCATATTTTTAGAACTCCACATAACTTTATTACTGAGGCTTCATTGTCTGTCTGTCATAATGGACAATTGAATAGTTGTATATTTAAACTATTGAAATAGGCACTTAATTTTTTAGAGTGTTATAAAAGTTAACTATAAAATAAAGTTAAAAATTTATAGGAGTTGGAGGACATAAATAAAATGTAATTATTTAAAAATATAGTGCTGTTTCAAAAAATATTCCCTCTGTCTCCCTTCAAGTACGTTTCGACTCATACTTCCCTGTATGTTCGTAAGCACTGTTTTCAAATGAAAGACATTGAAATAAAACTAAATGCCCAATATTCAACCGACTTTAAAAAAGAAGAGATTCGCGGTTCTATATTTTTTATGTATGCTCTCCAATTACCCGAAGACATTTGGCCCGGTTATATTTTTATATCTAAAATGTAATCTGGCTACTATCCAAATGATTCCTTTGTCATTAGTACTCTGATCCTGGAGAAATCGAGGTAACTCTTCCAATAGTATAGGCGAATTGAAATAGGCTGTTACAGTTTTAAGTTATCATACTGCCGTTATTTTTTGCTTTTAATTCGTTACAAACTAGTAGACTAATGTAAAGATCGTGGTAAAACAATAATAAAAAATAAAGGGGAATCCCCAATAAATAAACACGTTTTTTACCAATAGGAGCACCAAACGCCGCAGACACTCCAGCCGCAGCGCCAGCGGAGACGAAGTCTCTTTTCTCGTGGTCCTCACGGAAGTACTGGAAAATCTTTAGATCCAGTTTGAATGTCGTACTTTTGCCCTGAGATATGCCCGCCGCTACTACGGACCCACTATGTATCATTGGCCCTTCCTGGTAACAATTTTATTAATGAAAAACTTACTGTCCACTGGGATATCTACCGCGTTTCTTTTCTGAAACCGTAGAACTGCACCGATATGTTGTATTTCAGGTGCTACCATTGTGTGTTTTAGCCTGCTTCGTAGGTTTGTAGTATCTACTTAACTATTCATATACCACAATAGCATAATTGCTTGTTACTGTCGTGTCTGGTTTGAATGGTACGGTAGTTGGTAAACTGATGCATGTGACATCACCATTCCACTACACAAATAGCAATGCACCATTAACATCTTTGGTGTCCATAAGCTGTGGTTATCTCTCAGGAAGGCCATTAGGTTGTTTACTATCCTAAGATATATATGAAAAAAATATTTACGCACCTTAGTGCCACAGAACACGAACAGTACTATGCCAATTTTCTATATTTCTCTTATTAAGTTAATTTGATAACTTCTATAGATACATTTTACGCCAGAATGAATTGTGTTTTTTCTTAGCTTAATTTGTCTCCTTCAATAAAATCCAAGATGTCAAATTAATCCAATGAAATGAAAAATACCATAACTTGTGAAAGACTTCTATGTAGTAACGTACTAGACAAGACATGTGCCACGTTACTTGTGGGCAACTAAAGTGGATTCCGTGGACTGCACCTAATTCATTCCGTTGAAAGCCGCGTTGAGACGCATTTTGCGTTCCAAAAACACACACTTTAAAAATAGAAATGGCACATGACTTCTACTTAGCGTAGCTTCTGTAGTACATTAATTTCTCTGCCACCTACCTGGTTAGCTAAGCCATGTCTGTCGTCGTCTTATTAAATATTATCACAAACACTGTTATGAAGAATACTTAAAGTGACACTTACCTTTCCACCAGCAAGTCCGCCAACCACAGCTGAGATAACGCCAACTGCTTTTACAATAAGTGTTTTGATTCTAACCACACGCGGAACTTTTACACCATTTAAGTAACATTTAACTTGTGGAATACCACTGCCAGCAGCGACCGGCTGAAAATTTGAAATGTAGTTTTATTTTGTACTTTTTTATGTAATAAGATGATAACAAACAAGCAAAATGGCTCTCCTGATGGAATGAGAAATCATCACCTATAAACACAAAAGCATTGACGCTATTGCGGTAAAATAGTTTTCAAAAATTGAGGAGGTTTTTAACTTTTAATCATTCGGCTGTATTTCTTTATGTTTGTTATCTTTGAATCCAGTCGGACATTTTTTTGTTTTGGATGGTCGAAAACAAAAAATAAAAGACCAAATTCTTCCTGATTGGTCCCATATAAATTTAGCGAAGATCTGATTTTTTACATTATAAGAAATCAAACAAGCAAATGACTCTCCAGATGCAAAGAGAAGCCATCGTCTGTAGACACCAAAGATGTCAATGGTGCGTTGCTATCCGTGTGGCGAGGTGCAAATGCCACTTACATAAGTTTAGTCTATTTTTCAAAGGGAGCCTGGACTTAGACAATGGAGGAAATTATCCAGATACAAGAGACTAGAACAAGAGACAGATACAAGAGATTGGAAATCTGTTGATGCAGTTTACTGCATTAAAATTTGGACCTTAAAGGCTTAACACAGCATAAACAAGTGATTTTTAGGGCTCGGGTTTAGTTTTAAGCCCACCGTAAAAATCGTTTTCTAAAAATGATCTTCGAGTAAAAACTAAATAATCCTTTACATTTGAGAGCCAACACAGAACTTTTCAACTTTTTTATTGAAAACTTTGTTTCATATCCATTGATATATAAAAACCCAAGATACACAATCAGTGTCTCAAAAACGTCCTCTAAGAATGAGTGCACAATTTAAAATTGTGCACTCACTTCAAATAGAAGCCCATCGCTCACGTCACTGCCCGCGCGTCAAAAATACAGAATTGTTCTCTGATAAATTGTAAATTGATGATTGATGATGTTGATGATGTTGAAATGATGTTGTATTCATGAACGTTAAAAAAATATAAGATATTGTATTTTCGGTAAGTATAAGAGTTTATCGATTTATTTTTGTCGTTTATATTACTAAATATAGGGTGTAATATATGATTTTCATTTTATTTGTCTTAAAAATGTACTCGACGCTCCAAATATAATACGACAAAATTTCAATGGTCACTTTTTCAGTAAAAGGACAGTGCATTACAACCTCCTTTTAATTTAGTCGAATAGTATAAATTGATCCTGTTATTATTATTAGTGGAGTCGATTTTTTTTAATAAGATTAATTTTTTTCATTAATAATTTTGAATACCTTTTAGAGTTGTTAACCAACTGCCAAAAGAGAAGAGGACATCAATTTGACGATTTTAAAATGTTTGATTATATTGATTACTTATTTTGAGGACCAAGTTAGGTGATTCTTTTTATTCTATTTGTACGAATATAAAATAACAATATAAAATTGTGATTCTTACGATGAACTTTGGAGATATATTATGAAACTTTTAATATAACAATAGGAAATCATAAGTAGCATCGAATTTTGTGCTGTTTACACGTGTTGTTGATGATTTCTTAAGTGGAAGGCACAGGTTGCATTAAGAATGTGTATTTTTTGATTTAATAATTTATTTTTAATAAAATGTTGCTTTTGATTGCGGGTATCTTATACTATACATATTATAAATGTTAAAGTTTGTATGTTTGGATGTTTGATAATCAATCACGTAAAAAATGGCTGTACCAATTTGGATTTGGACTCGGATATAAGATGACCTGGAATAGCACATAGAATACTTTTATCCTAATGCAGAGATCTGCAGCTATATATTTTAAGTGACTGTTTATATGTACGAGTTGTTTTATTTGCATACTAGCTGTTACCCGAGGCTTTGCTCGCGCATATTTACTTTAGAACTTATTTAACCTTTCTTTATTTTATTAAAAATCTCTACATTGCCGGGTGGGCCGCTAGTACGTTAAAAATAATATTTACATATTCATCTTAATTATATATACGACATTTTTGTTATTAAAATGTAAGTAAAAAACATAAGACCTGAACTTCCTATAACTTCTAAATTTTCTTTTTTACCTAATATCATAACTAACTATACCTCAAACTAAAAATACCTATTAGTAACACACCTATCGAAAAAACTAACGTAATTATAAAAGAAATTTATAATTAACAGGAAATATCTAATCTAAAATTACCTTTGGCAATAATATTAAATGTACTAAACTATACTACAAACTAAATATACGTATCTATTAGGATTTCTGTGTATGTAACACACCTATGTAACGAACTAATGTAACTATATTTAAAAAATCTGTGAGTTGGTTGACCCTACAGGCCACCTGAAACTTCCCGCTAAATTTAAGTATTTTAACATCAAAGAAAAAACTATGCCTAAGCATAGACAATTGAATTAAAAAAGTTCAAAAATTAGTTATTCGACATTTGAAAAGATGTATATTTTTTCAAAATCATCAACGAGTTTGATCTTCCGAATAACATTGAACACAATTTTTAGCTCTAAATTGTTTTATTGGAATTTTTTATACGAGGGTCAATAAAATTTTCAGAAGCCGACATCGCATTAGCAACTAACATATTGTGTTTGAAATGTCTATGGGCAGTGTTCGCTCGTACGTCTGCAGATACTATAACTAAACAAATGTTCGTTTACATAATACTGCAAAAAAAAAAAAAAAACAGAAAAACTGAAATCTAATTCAAAACGAGAATTCTACGAAAAGCTAAACTTATTTCTAGGAAATTAATGCGTTTCCTTAGTATGTTGTTGATACATTACATAATAAGTCTGAACAAAAATCGTGTCAAGTTTTTTTTTAATGTAAATTTTACAAACCCTTAAAATACTACCTCAATGCATAAAAATATTTATTTTCGACTCCACATGTGCCTTGTCCTACCGGCTAACTTAAGTCAAAAATTTTATTGCTTTTTGTACATTGTTTTTTAAAAATGACTTTAAATCTTGCGTTTAAGGTTGAATATGCAAAAACACGTTTGTGCCATAACTATAAACTTTTTAGACTGAATTAGAGACAGTTTTGAGTGTCAGTTTTGTTCGGAACTGTGTATCTTGGGTATTTTATATCAATGTTCATATCTCATGTTGGATTTAATGTGACATTATACAGCCTAACATAGTACAAGATCTAGTGTCGATGAGTAATTAAAGAAAACGTTATTAGGTTGGTATCACTCATCCCATATCACTGGATCTTTAATGAAAGCCATACTGTATTATCTATACTAATATTATAAATGCGAAGTCTGTCTACCTGTTACACTTCAGCGGTTAAACCACTGAACTAATTTTGATAAAATTTGGAATGAAGGTAGTTGAAGATCCAGGGTCAAACATAGGCTATAGTTTTTTTCAAAAATCAACCACTAAGAGGCTAAAATAGGAATGAACCTTTGTACGAAAAACAACGACATACTCTTATATATGGACATGTTAATTAGCATGTCGTCCATATAGCGGGCGCTCTCGCTGGTAGCTGCGTGGGTTACCTAGTAATTTTATAAATACGAAAATCTTTCTCTCCGCTGAACCGATTTTGATGAAATTTGGCATGGGGATAGCTGAAGATCCAATGATAAATATAGGATAACTTATTTTATTTATTTATACTTTATTGTACACTTACATAAGTAAAATTGTACAAAAGGCGGACTTAATGCTAGTTGCATTCTCTCCCAGTCAACCTTTGGGCTAACAGAAACAGTAGTGTGTAGGTACAAAGAAAATAGACCAAAAATAGGCGATTCAAAAATCAACCTCTAAGAGGCAGAAATAGGGAATAAAAGTTTGTATAAAAAACTATATCGACATGTTAATCTACTCGCAGGCGTAGTTCAACATGTAACATAAGGGCGATATATCGTAAAATAGAATTGAACACATTATTTTGTTCGTAAAATTCGTATTTAGTGTTCACCACGGATTCATATTGTTTATCAAATGACGAGAATCACGATGATCCCAGCGCCGCATTTGTCAAAGTTACTGACTGTACATAATTATATTTTATAGCTAACACCAAGAGGTTTGCAAATATTTCCAAACAGGGGATTTTTTTATCAGATAGCAAGCAAGCAGATGGATCTCCCTTTGTAAAAAGAAACCATCGCCTATAGACAACAAAGATGTTAATGCTGCATTGCTATCATTGTTATTACTAATTACTATTACTTTTTATTATATAATTATATTTTATAGCTAACACCAAGAGGTTTGCAAATATTCCCAGGCAGGGGATTTTTTATCAGATAGCAAGCAGGGATCTCCCTTTGTAAAGAGAGACCATCGCCTATAGACAACAAAGATGGTAACGCTGCATTGCTATCATTAACATTAAAACACTTAACAGTATTTAGGAAAAAATATTATACCTCTACATACGCTACCAGCACTGATCCTATAAACACAATACAAGTGTTTGTTAACACCCATATTAAATAGGGTATATATAATTTATCCTGTAATACATATGTGTCCACAGCTAATTATATAATAAGGAAACTATTGCCTTTAGGTAAAAACAGCTAAAAGTCGAGCACGTTAAATACATAATATATAAATATACAATCCTATAATCCTATGAACACAAAATAAAATCGTAGGAAATTCTTTGTATGTCTGGGGTAAACTCGGAAAGTACTGCATGGATTTACTTCAAATTTTACATAAATATTACTAACAGGTCGGCTCAACATATAGGCTACATATTATAACGCTATCACCTGCGGGGAGGAGCTGTGCGGAGTAAACGAAGCCCGCGCAAACGAAGTCGCGGGCAACAGCTAGTAATAAATGTATGCGATCGATATCATTACTTATTTGGTCACAACACTATAACTTTAAAATTAGAACTATCATTGAGAAAATAAAGAAATGGAAACAGGCCGAAACCATTTTTCATTTAGCATAGGATTTAAATGCAAAGCACTCAATGGTTTGATCACAGACATAAAAATATATCTTAATTTAAATAATGAAAGGATACATTTTTTAAGTTGCTCGTACTTAATGTTAGAGAATTCTTCTATGCAGACATCTATTATAAAAGCTATAAGAGCTGTTATTACACCTATAAAAAATACAATTATCCAACGAGCAATGTCCTTCCACACAATAAATGGGTATCCTCGCTTTCTTTCCTCGTCGAGAAGCAAGTGATTCTCACAAGTATCGTAGTCCAAGCTCTGCAACAGCAAACAGTGATTATAATATATATAATTCACATTACATGCATATTATATTAGCACAAATTTTATTTGTTTCTTTTTGTCTCTAAAATAAAAAAATCTCGACACATTATTTGGCTACATTTCTGCCCATTTTATTACATTAAAAATATTGCAAAGAAACAACATTCAATTATTTGCATTTGCGTGTATAATTCATACATGCATAATATCTATACATATAATAAAATCGTAGGAAAGTCAATGTATGTCCGGGGTAAACTCAAAAGATTTAAATTCTCATCACACTTACACAATATTTTATGTAAGTAGGTATGGTAGTTTCTCAAATATAGTTTTAAGACTAATCTGCATTCAAGTTACAATGCTTGATTCGTTTATTTTAAAATATCCAAATATACGAAACTGAGAGAGTGTCATCATTCTGGTGGTTGATGATGATGGTTTAAGTTTGATAACAGTTTGACAATTTCATTTTACATGAATAAAAAAGTGAGAGCGTTGCAGAACACTCATTTGGAACAAAGTTTATTATTTTCCCTATTTGTCTCTCTCTCTCGCGCTTCCCTCTTTCCAGCTCTTCAATCCCCCACCCTAACTCCCTTTCCTCCTTTTCTCATTTTCCATTGCACTTTCCCCTCTTTCTCACCCATTCCCCTCTCATTCCACCTCTCTTCCCCTCTCCCACTCTACCTCCCTTCTTACACAAAACATGTAGGTACAGATCCCTGGTTTAATAATTGTAAAAAAAATATGCTTACGTAATACTTGAACGGCTCCTAACACAGTGTGTAACTAACCACAGAAACACAATATCTCGTTTTTGGATTTGATTTTTACACTAAAATATGTTTTATGATGTGATAGGAATTCACTATTGGAACCATTTTTTTCTTGAAAACTTTAAAAATCTTACTCACACAGGTGACAATAATTTTTTTCTATGATTTTGTAAATATTCTTTATCCGGCGATTCTCTTCATGGTAGTGTTTTTTTTTAAATGCCTAAATAATCATCACTATAACAACTATCGCCAAATAAAAACAGATGCAACATACCCAGGATCTCAGAAATATTGAATTTTTAAGTTGTGGGTTAGGGTTGCCACTCGACCCTGTGTGCAACATAGATACAATACTTACTTCATGCAAACATTACTGATTATTTATTATTCATTATTTTTGACTCGGGCATTTGCAATTGCCGGTTTAAATTATGACGTGCATAGTTCAAGTTTATCTAGTAAAATAATGCAGAAAGTTAAAGTCAAAATTAAAAAATATTTACGGTTAAATTTCAATCACTAATTTTATGATCTATCTTTGATTTAGGATATTATGTGGGATTGGGAAGGGGCCCGCCCTTGTTAAACAAATGCAAAAACCCAATTCCTGTACATTATATCTGGAGAAGTGGGGGTGAGATGTCATGGAGCCGTCAAAGACCCATGTTTTGCCTCAGCAGGCACTGACCCGTCCTGCTCGAGGATGTCCATCTGGGCCCCGACTAGAGGGCTTAAGCAAGGGTGGCATGCAGGCACGAACCTTCATGCTTCATGGCAATTATCCTAAGCCTGAATACGGATCCGAATACACTTACAAAACTGGAAATTTATTTTAGTTGAAAAGCCTCGACAATATGGGTCGAAACAAAGACCTTGTGACCTTGAATATGTTATAGCACATAGACTACCTTCACACTAGCGTTATACACATATTTTCCCAAATTCTTTTATTTTTAAGTTCTCGTTTTCGCACTATCTTTCTTTTTAAAAGCAAAGTCATTTTAAAAGCAAAGTCATCAATAGACTGTCCTCGTCATAATCCATTTTGTTAATGATAGTATTGAAATGACAACTAATAAAAAAATCGATTGAATTAATCAACTTAAACATTTGCTACTCTGTGAGAACCCTATTCCCAAATTAAAAAAAATAAAAAAATTAAATTTAAAAAAACTTAGAAACGCAATATCTCCGAGATCTCGCTAGATACATATTTAAAATTTTCTCAAGTTGAAGATACTATACATAAGTAATAAGTATAGTACGCAGACAAAAAAACGCGACCCGTAAATAGCTAATTTTATATTTATTTTTTCGTTTATTTACAAAATATTTTTTTATTCTTATTCCTTATATAGTAACGTTAGGTACTTGCAATTTTCTACAGTGTATATAATTTCAAACCTACAATAACATCATATATTTTACAAGAGACTGACATTTTCTAAATTGAAGAAATACAGACGAAAATCTTTTTCAAAAAAGTCAGTGACCTTTCACTTAAATATTTGTATTTCCTAAATGAAGTGAAATATCAAAACGGGTATTTTAGGGAATGCTTTATTAAGGTTGAATCTATACAAATAAAAAATAAAACAGGCATGTTCGCAACTATTGGCAAAATAACACACTGTGCCTAATCCATACTAATATTATAAATGGGAAAGTCTGTCTGCCTGTCTGTCTGATTTTCCTGAAATTTGGCATGGAAGTAGTTGAAGAGCCGGGGTCAAACATAGGCTAATTTGTTTTTCAAAAATAAACCCTTAAAGGGTTGAAATAGGGAATGAAATTTGTATGAAAAGCTATGTTGACGATATGCTAATTTACTCGCGGGCGAAGCTGCGCGGGTCAGCTAGTAACTATAATATTTTAATGTTATTATTATATCTATTACAAATCGTATCTCAAGCGGGTGTCACTCGCTCTTGCACTTTTCCCCAACTATTCCGAGATATCGTGTCTGTCAGAGGTGTCTATGTGTGCATTGCTTGAGCGCCTTTGTGTGATGAATGTAGATTAACTTAGTTTTGTGCTTCCTACGTTCTTTTGCACTTTTCCCCAACTATTCCGAGATATCGTGTCTGTCAGAGGTGTCTGTGTGTGCATTGCTCGAGCGCCTTTGTATGATGAATGTAGATTAACTTGTGCACCTATTTGTTTTGTGCTTCCTACGTTCTCCCTCACTTTCTTGGACAGATGTCCCTTTATTTATCGACTAAAAGAGATAAAACTTTTGATCAAAAGAGCTATATCATTCTTTTCTTTTCAATGAGCCATTGTGCACACTTCTAATGTAAATTAGGTCATGAGGCATAATCTTAACTACTCTCTCAAAAACTGACAACCAGCCCAACTGTATTTTTTTTTTTATTTTTATTTATTTATTTCATCAAAAAATTTAACATAAACTTACAAATATTTCAACATCCTTAAAACTCGTTGTAGGTTTGTGTGGATGTTGCACACTTCACGGTTTAAGTATTGATTGATGTTTTAGCGAAGCTACATTACACTACATAAAATTTTAACATTACATCGCTCTTATCAGTTGAAATAAACTAGTACCTATCTTTAATCAACTTGCTACCGGGTGTTCCACTCTGTGTCGTTTGCGTACAGGCCATATTCCATTGCTAACTGTAGTTAAAACCAGTTTTGGTCTGATTCATAAATACTTTTACTGTGCATTAAAGATAATGCGATCGTCGTTACGTACACAATATACAATGCGTACAGGCTGCTCCTTTTATTATGATAAAATATGTGTGTGTGTGCAGGTGTACTTGTGTGTGAACAATGCATGTCAGTATATATTTGTGTGTGGGTGTATGTTTGTGTGTGTACTTGTGTATGTGTGTATGTGTGCGCGTGCGTTTTTATCTGCATATAAATTTAATTTAACCGTGTTAAAATTTATATGTACACATGATTAATTATTCTTGTGAGAGTTCGCTCAAGTAAGCACTTAATTTATGGTACTATAATAGCTTTTAATATATGTTTCAAATTATTTTCATTGATTTTATTTCGCATTTCAATATTTATATTATTATTAATTAATCTAGGTACTAAGTAGTCAGTTGTTCTTTCTCCATAAAAATTCCTAGCACTTACAGTATATAGTTTCTTTGTTGTTATTTGTCTAGTTACTATATAACTTTTTCTTTCATTTTCTATATATTTAAAATAATTCTCTTTAATAAGTGAGAGTTTTATTTTCTCGCTTACAGGCAACACTTTACAATATTTGAATAAGTATTCGGGATCTTTTTTATACTTTATTTTAATTGCACTTGGAACGATAGTTTTTAGGAGTCGTAACTGTAGCGTCATTATTTGCTCAATGTATGTTCTGAAGGTGCGACCGTAGCTACTTAGTCCGTACGATATAATGCTTTCTACTAAGGCATTGTACATTTTCATTTTGATATAATAAGGTATACGTTGATTAATAATACGAAATTTTGCTAGAATTCCTCGTAATTTGTTACAAATAACATTAATATGGTGCTTCCAGTTAAGTCTGTTATCGATAATTAGTCCAAGGTAAGTATACTGACTAACTTGTTCCAGTGCTGGACAGCTGCATTCTTGTGATTTATTACGATCATGTAAACACTGATGGGTATGAGATTTAATTTCCACGTCTTTCGTGGCTTTTATATGACTGGAGTGTATGTGCATTACTTTGGATTTGTTGGTATTAAGCACAAGACCATTGTCGTGGGACCACCTACATATGGACATAAAATCTTTATTTATTTTTGAGAGCGCAAGATCAAAGCTTCTATCATGAGATATTATACAAGTATCGTCCGCGTACTGAAATATTTTGCAATGTTGAACGACGTTTTTTATATCATCAACATAAGCGAGATAGTGAAGTGGACCCAACACAGAACCTTGTGCCGTTCCCTGTGTTACTAATGTTTTATTACTGTAATCGGCTCCTACTTTTACGTTATAAGAGCGATCCTCGAGATAGTTCGAACACCACTTTAGCAGGGGACCACGTATACCACTATTCTCAAGTTTTTGTTTGAGTACCTTATGTTGTAAAGTGTCAAACGCCTTACTATAATCTATGAATATTACCATAACATGTTCTCTTTGGTTTAGACAATTATTAACATAATCGGTAAAATTGGAAAGTAATTGTGTTGTGCTTTTTTTAGATTGAAAACCATACTGATCAGCTGACAGCGCATTATATTTTTTGTAAAAATTATGTATTTCATTACATATATATTTTTCGCAAATTTTATCAAGTACAGGTAATATTGTAATTGGCCGGTAGCTGTCATAATCTTTTTTATTTCCTTTTTTATATATTGGTCTAACTATTCCTGTTTTTAGCTGAGACGGGTATATTCCAGTGCAAATGCTGGTATTAATGAGATGCGTTATAACATTTACCATATTAGACGCAATGTTTTTTATGTCAATTGGTCTTATACAGTCAATTCCCTTCGATTTCTTTGTGTTTAATTTTTTAATAATATTAAGAATATCTCTTGTGTTTGCCTTTTTTATATACATGGAGACATTGCAGCAGTTACTATACTCAGTTTTATCCAATAATGGAATTGAGCAATCATGTATTATATTATTAACTGATTTAGTAAAAACCCTAGCAAAGTTGTTAGCAATTTCGTGCTCTTTTTCCTTATTATTTATAAAGGCTTCACGAATTGCGTCATCTACAGACGTCATTATTCTTCCCGTCATTCTATTTAATATTTTCCACAAGTTTCTTGGATTGTTCATATTAGAATTTATCATATTTTTGTAATATTTATTCCTATTTTTATGTATTAGTTTATTTATTTTATTTCGAAATTTATTATATTCAACTTTAAGTGCAATATTTGATGTATCTTTTTTCATTTCCATGTATTTTCTATCCCTTTCTTGACACAGCTTTATTATACGATTATTTATCCAAACCTCTTGATTCCGCTTTTTTTTATACCTGTTGAAATCTACATATTTCGCAGATTCGTAACATTTATGGAATTCGGATTTTATATAGTTATATATTTTGCATACATCATTCTGACATAGAGCTGGTTCCCAGTCAATTGCGATTAATTTATTGTACAACACATTATTATCGTATTTAATTTTGTTAAATGAAGCAGCCTGTATCTGCGAATCGCAACCAAACGAAGCAATCGTAACACAGTGGTCTGCCAGTACAGTTCCGATAACCGCGCAATGCACATCTCGTGTGCGGGACCGGACAAATATATGATCGATACAGCTTTTTGTGACAATATTTTTCCTAAGTTCTATTCTGGTATAGTCCGAGATTCCACACACCAGACCGCAATTGCTCAGTGTATCGAGATATTGACTTGTACATTTGTTAGTCTCTTTTAGATTTATATTAATGTCACCTAAAGTTATCAAATCGATATCTCGGCACTTTTCCAAAGTATGTTTTAATTCCTTTATAAACAGTGATTTATTTTTAGCTGGTGATCTATATATTGCACACAGAGCTGACGTGTAGTTATAAGATGTGGTTATTTGGCCAATAATACATTCAAAAAGTGACGTTTTAAGTTTTATTCTTTCGAATTTATGTCCGCTTAATACGTAAATTATTACTCCACCGCCTTTTTTATTTTTACGCAGTTGTGTGTGCATTGTATAGCCTGGGATTGTAAACATTTGACTCAGATCGTCAGAAATACCGACTTCAGTTAATACAATTATGTCTAGTGGGTATAATGATGATTTTATTAGAAATTGTATATGGCAAAAATTTTTGATAATCGACCGAATGTTTACATGTATACATGATAGTTTATTTTTGGATTTTGGTACATATTGCCAATATTCTTTGATGTCAGTACAACCAGTTAATTCAATTACATTTTCTGACAATGAATCCATAATAGATTATTAAAGTTTACATATTGAAAAATTGCATGCATAGTTTTATCTATATTTTTAAGAGTTTTTTACCTTATCTATGTCATTTTCACATTTTATTGTAAACACTTTCGCGTTTTCACATTTTCTTGCCAAAATTTTGCCGTCCTTAAACCACACGAATTTAAATACATTTTTAAGTTCTTCTTTGGTTTTCCACAGTAAGTTTTTATAGTAATATGTTAGTGCTTCTCTGATATATATGCGCTCTATTCCTTTTTCTATATCTGTGTATATATCTGAGACAATAACCGGTTGCTGGCGGGCTAGAGTTATCCAGTCGGCTTTGGCTTGGCTACTTTGCAATTCTACTCGTATGACACCATCTTTACCATTACGCCCACGGAGACGTGTAGCTTGCTGCAGTTGCTGTGGGCTCGCTTTTATTTTTTTTGCTATGGATGCTACTACCTTTCCTAAATCTTCATTATCCTTATGTGGAACTCCGACAATTTCTAATGTAGCATTAATATTTTGCTGTTCTCGCTCATTTAGCCGTTGTTCCAGAGCACATATTCTATTTTCTAAATTTTTATGTCTATTTGCCATATCCATATTTTTCCTTTCTAATGTCTTCATCTTTTCTTCTAATATCCTTATTGTATCAAGACACTCATCAACTTTATCTGATAAAAATTCTATTGAGCTGTTTAAATCCCCTAGTTAGATATCCTTACTTAGAGAACCTGGCTACCTAACGATTATTTTAGCCTGTTATTTATGAAATGCTGACTTAATGTCAGAAGTACCTATAGATTTACCATATTATAACTTTTTTACTATTTCTACAATTACATGTATTATTAACTGTAGAAATTTACTATGTCTACTCATAAAATAAAAGCATAATGTCTCAATTAGCTAGAACTAGTCAGAATATACAGATCACAGAATTAATCATATGTCTCAACATATAGATGGCTAGGAATGTTGCAACAATTTTAATAATATGAGGGCAAATTTTTAATTTTAAATTTTTATTTAGTTTTCGAATTTATATTTTCTTTGCGGTATTGGGAAAAATGATGAGGAAAATTTTTCAAGGGGTGCATTATGTAGTATTTAATAAATATATTAAGAAAATAATATTTGTAAAAAAATATTTTAAATTTTTTTTCTCTCTTGGGTCTGGTACCACCGCCTTATCTATTCTATTATATTAATAGCGTCAGTGCTTGTCGCTGTCGTGTTCCGGTTTGAAGGGTAAGGTAGCCGGTAAACTTATGCATGTGGCATTAGACCTCGCCACAAGATATTAACGCACCATTAACATCTTTGGTGACTATAGGCGATGGTTGACTTTTTCCATCAGGAGACCCATCTGCTTGTTTGCTATCTTATGCGTGTCAAATGAAGACGTTGCCAATGAATTTGAAGATTTTTTTGCTCAAATTCCAAATAAAATCACCCAAGATTTACATTCAAACCCACATTTAGCAGAAACTTTTTTAAAAACTAACATGGTGGCTAGTAATTCTACATTCGCATTTAGACATGTAAATTTAAACAAAATCACAAAAGCTTTTAAATTATTGAAGTCAAAAGGCACCAAAGACATTTGGGGAATGTCAGTGAAATTTATTGATTTCATAATAAACATCATAGCACCTTACCTTTGTCAGTTATTTAATAGTTGCATAGACAAAAGAATTTTTCCCAATGCAATGAAAATCAGTAAAGTCATTCCTCTTTTTAAATCAGGAGATAAAGTCAACCCAACAAATTATAGACCTGTGTTAATATTACCAGTTTTAAGCAAAATCTTTGAGAAAATAATGTATAACCAGATGGTTACTTATTTTAATTTAAACAAATTGTTTTATAGCCGACAACATGGCTTCACTAAAGGGCGATCGACCACTGATGCAGCAGTAAACTTAATAACTCAAGTAACAAATGCGTGGGAAAAAGCTAACAATGCTATTGGTATTTTTTGCGACTTGTCAAAAGCTTTTGACTGCGTGGATCATGAAACTCTGCTGACCAAGTTGAAATACTATGGACTATGTTATAAAGCTCTGCAATTATTAAATTCTTATTTAAATTCAAGAATACAAAAAGTTGAAATAAATGGAATCCAATCTAAAGGTGCAAAAATAAAAATGGGTGTACCACAAGGCTCTATTTTAGGACCTTTTCTCTTTTTAGTCTATATTAATGATTTACCATTAACAGTAAAAAACTTGTGTGACATTATTTTATTTGCTGATGATACATCCATAATTTTTAATATAAGTAGGCGTAATCCAAACTTTCAAACAATAAATAATACCCTTTCACACATTCTAGAATAGTTTAGTGCAAATAACTTAGCAATAAATCTGGAGAAAACCAAATGTATTGAATTTGTATTGCCAAATGTGAGACCCACTCAAAATAATAAAATCAAATTAAAATCTGAAGTGCTAGAATTTGTAGACAGTACAGTGTTTCTAGGTCTAACGATAGATTCAAAATTGCAATGGGGTCCTCACATTACAAATTTAACTAAAAGA
This sequence comes from Apodemia mormo, assembly GCA_036924255.1. Lineage (NCBI taxonomy): Eukaryota > Metazoa > Arthropoda > Insecta > Lepidoptera > Riodinidae > Apodemia > Apodemia mormo. The sequence goes on from JAUPFN010000010.1 coordinate 18,433,118, forward strand.
CTTAGTTCAGCCGTCTATGCGGTAAGAAAAATAAGACAAATAACTGATGTACAAACAGCAAGACTTACTTATTTTAGTAATTTTCATAGTATTTTATCATATGGTATTTTATTATAGGGACATGGAGCTGATGTGGAAGCAATATTCATTTTACAAAAAAGAGCTATACGAGCTATTTATAACATAAATAGCAGAGAATCTCTTAGAGATCGCTTTAAAGAAATTAATATAATGACAGTACCTAGCTTGTACATCTATGAAAATATAATTCATATTCGCAAAAATGTTCAATTATTTCAAAAGAATAAAGATCGACATAACATAAATATTAGAAACAAGAATAAATTATCAGTACAAAAATTTAGACTAGCCAAATCAACTTTGCAATGGGGTCCTCACATTACAAATTTAACTAAAAGACTTAGTTCAGCCGTCTATGTGGTAAAAAAAATAAGACAAATAACAGATGTACAATAAGCAAGACTTACTTATTTTAGTAATTTTCATAGTATTTTATCATATGGTATTTTATTATGGGGACATGGAGCTGATGTGGAAGCAATATTCATTTTACAAAAAAGAGCTATACGAGCTATTTATAACATAAATAGCAGAGAATCTCTTAGAGATCGCTTTAAAGAAATTAATATAATGACAGTACCTAGCTTGTACATCTATGAAAATATAATTCATGTTCGCAAAAATGTTCAGTTATTTCAAAAGAATAAAGATCGACATAACATAAATACTAGAAACAAGAATAAATTATCAGTACAAAAATTTAGACTAGCCAAATCAACTTTGCAATGGGGTCCTCACATTACAAATTTAACTAAAAGACTTAGTTCAGCCGTCTATGTGGTAAAAAAAATAAGACAAATAACAGATGTACAATAAGCAAGACTTACTTATTTTAGTAATTTTCATAGTATTTTATCATATGGTATTTTATTATGGGGACATGGAGCTGATGTGGAAGCAATATTCATTTTACAAAAAAGAGCTATACGAGCTATTTATAACATAAATAGCAGAGAATCTCTTAGAGATCGCTTTAAAGAAATTAATATAATGACAGTACCTAGCATCTAAAAAATTTTAATGCATGTTTGCAAAAATTTTCAATTATTTCAAAAGAATAAAGATCGACATGACATAAATACTAGAAACAAGAATAAATTATCAGTACAAAAATTTAGACTAGCCAAATCAACCACATCTTTTATAGGTGCTTGTGTAAATATATATAATAAGATTCCTGTTGAAGTTTTGGAACTGTCAGAAAAAAAGTTTGAAGTTCATATTAAAAGTGTTCTTTGCAAAAAAGCCTTTTATGATATAAACGAATATTTTAATGATACCAATGTTTGGTTAACATAAATCATTGTTATTTTACTATATTATTTGATTGTATGTTTTATATTATTAATAATTTTTGTCATTTTTTTTCGTTTTAGTATTTTAGTAGAATTATAAATCTTTGACATACCATCATTCTTTTAAAATTACGATTGACTTTGTATTTGACATTTTATAGTAATACCATTAGTTGTAGGATTTGTATTTTCTTTCGATTTTTTATGTTTTATTAAGTGTGCAATACACGCTCATGTTTTTTTGAAATTGTGTTGTTGCAGATAGTATGTATAACAAAGCTTCTAAGTATACTTGTATTATATGTTCTTTTAACATAGACATTCAAAAAGTGTATCATGCAATACTTATTTTGAATAAAAACTTATTCTATTCTATTCTATGATATAAAAAATATATATTAATAATACTACGGTGTCAAATGTAGTATAGATAAAAATATATTTTTGATTTTAATATAAATTAGTAATGGTATATATATTCCTTAAGATAGGGAAATATATGCTTAATTTAAATATAGTACGGTTACATTTACAAAAAAGGTCTGATGAGCCATGGGGAACATCATGGAACGGGTTGTTTAGGCAAGGTATTTTACTTAACGGATGCCTCTAGCCTAATCTCATCAGCTTATGGTTGCATACAGGATAGCCAAACGGCAAGTATTGAAACCTTTAATCTCAAGGGAGGGCGAAGTATCACTTATCAGATAAGGAGAAGGAAAAAATAGCCGGTCCGATGGATGGCATGTGGATTTTTCTTTTTACAACTCCACTGAAAATATAGTAACTTATAAACGGCAATAGGAACCTAATCTTTATGGTTAATGATCGATACCCATTCATATTGACTTGAGGGGATATATAAATTATTACTTAAATAAGAAGAATGTTAATACAATTCACATATCATCTTTGTTTAGTGAACTCTCAACCAAGACATTTCATTAAAGGTGAATCTTCATATTAATTTAAATATTTTAATTAAAAATATTATCTTACGTTGTCTGGACATTAATGTGAAATTTACTCGATGGCATTGATTGCACTTCTGCTGTCACAACACTATTGATGCAAAGATTTGAATATCTTACAACACATAACCCCCTAGTGATTTGTCCGGAGATTATCAATTTGCTTCTTGTAAATGCAAAACTAATGTACTCAAATTACAGATAAATCCACCTCCTTGTTGTCACTACCATTTATGGTTGGTTCTAAATCGAAAAAAAATTAATAATTTCTGAATGAAGTGAGTCAAATACAAAATCGTCAGCCATCAGGATAAAAATATTCAGATGTGTACCCAATACTTCAGTAATCGGTTTGTAATATAATTCAGTGGATAATTCAACTTGCAAGATTAATATTTTATGTTAAAATAGACTTTAAGCACATAACACTATTGCGAGTTGTTTTGCGTGCTGGTATTCCCGGCGATTTTATTGTTTTTACATCATTTGTTTAATATATTCGTAAATTACCCATTTTTTGGGTTATAAATGGATAGCGTTGCTTTCCGTGTAGCGACCATCTTCGAAAAGCCACAGACAAGAGACCAGATTCCACAGATAAAGTGACACAGACATTAGTTGTTAATACATAGACACATCAATATTTTTTCCTATGCCAATAAATATAAAGCAAACAAAAATACATTCAGCCTACCGTGTTTCGTTTCACATTTATTTTTATTTTCGAGAATCTAAGTTAAGAAAAAAATAAATTGTAATTTACGAAAAAATATGTTTATGTATGAATTATTGATGTAATTTTTGGGAGGGAAAAAAAAGGATTATATGGATTGTAGGGAATGTGAAATATATAAGCTACAACCCAACAACCAACAACATCACGTTGGCTGATATTAAGATGGAAATAATTGATTTATTTTTCAGCAAAGATATTTTAGTTAAATTTTTTATTAACATAATATAAATAAAACCATACCTCATACTTGGCTGAAAGGATATTTAAAGATCCTGGTTTGATTGTTTGTACAGGTTGTCTTCTTTTAACACCATGGCTACCATGTAACTCATCTTCTTCTGAATTCTAAGAAAGAAAAATATTTTTACCGACAATCAATATTAAATCCAATTTTATGAAAATTTTCATTGTGGCCTTAGAAATTATACAATCAGATTTTAATTTAGAATGTAAATATGACACACATAAATTTCAGAACTCAAACCTATGACGCAATTAGTTCCAAAATTCCATGTGACCAGTGTCACTGTGAAGTAGTGAGAGCAGTGCAGTCCCATGACCTAATTAAAGAAAATTTGATTTTTGCAAACCGAGAATACTACTCCACTTTCGTTCTTTGTGTTGATTTGGGCTACATTAAAGAATAGACCCACTGCCATTCTGCCAGGCAGATCGAAAAGGCGACCGATTGGTGATAGATGTCACACTATCATTGTGACTACTAGGTTTCAAAACGTTTCGTCTGGGTATTGGTACCAGTGCCTTACCTATTCCTGCGACAATAGAGTCAATGGTAGTTTGTTGTTCCGGAATAAAGAGTAAGGTAGCCTGTAGACTTATGCATGTGATATTACCATCCTGCCACACAGATAGCAATGTACCATTAACATCTTTGGTATCTATGGGTGATGGTTTCTCTTTCCATTATGAGAGCCATCTGCTTGTTTGTTATCTTATGATATATAAAAAAAAAAACTTTAAGAAGTAGTGAGAATAAGTTGTATTACGTAAATTCTTGGTAATGAAAATTTTCCCTATAGGTCAGTATGAGTCAGTAAAAATCATCTAAAAATATGTAGTCTTAACCTTTAAATGTTAGTAAATGTTATATGTCTAGGGATCATACTGTCTTTAATTCTAATATTACACACAATATTATATAGCATGTACACACAGAAATATAAAAATATAATATAAAGAATAGATTTATTTAAATACATCCTGTAAGACAGGTTGTGGAGAAATATGTACAGCAGGCATGGTGCACAACTGAGTTTAAAATTAATCATTAATCTATACATATAATAAAATCGTAGGAAAGTCAAAACTGTACATTAAATATTTTTTTAAAAGAATACTTGAGGCGTGATCTACAATATCAAATCCAAAAATATCGTTTTTAGAATTTTTGTCTGTCTGTATGTATGTCAGGGGTAAACTCAAAAATACTATACGGATTTACTTCAAATTTTGCTTGAATATTACTAATAGGTAGGGTCAACATATAGGCTACATATTGTCAAGTTATCACCTACGGGGGAGGAGTTGTGCGGAGTAAACTAAGTCCGCACAGACGAAGTTGTGGGCAACAGCTAGTAATAAATATAGCTTTGGTATTTTGTTCAAGTGAGTATTGGTATCTACTGAATTTTCTCAAAAACTCATGCAGTTTGAATACAATTCATACCAAACCACACTAAATTCGGTCATAAAAGCAAAAGTACACAAACATTGAGAATATATAAAAAAGTACACAAACATTGAGAATATAAATAAATATTTACCTGCAAACCGTCAGATCTATTGGTCCGAGTTAAATTTGATGTACTTGCTTCATTGTTTATTAGTTGTGCAGTATCATTAGTACCACTTGTTTCCTCAGGGAACAAAGTTGGATTGCTCATTTTAAATTAGAGTTGTTTTTCCTATAAACTATTATATTTTGGACATAGTCCTATACATTTAACAAAGCACAGCTTTATAGTGTATTGGTTTCAGAATATTTTTCCTTTTATGTATATTATTACAATAATCACCACTCACTGTAACACACTCATGAATTCGACAAATTGTAACTAATTATAGAGAAATAATAATGATTTTAAAAGACAAAAAAAATCTGCTATAAATAAATTTTAAAATTTAATTAATTGTAAAATGTAATGTAGGATATCCGATGTAGTGACGACAAACGACGTACTTTGTAATTTATTGTACAGTTAACTATTGTGAGACAAGAGAGAAGATCCGTTTTTCATATGGCAAATTAACGACAATAAATTAATATTCTTTTGAACGACGAAATATATATTATATTTAAAAACCCATTATTTTGAACATTGTCAAAATATAAAAAACATGAAAATTAAAATATGAAAAAACTCTTGACAGTTGACATAACATTATATCAGTGTGACCAGAATAAATTTTACGAAAATACCGACGTAGCCCAAAAAAATACAGAAATATACCGACTTACAAAAATCAAATATATCAATAAAAATACTAACTTTCGTGACATGATTATTTAATAATCATCATTAGTAGTCACGATACTTATTTAACTTGTATTTTAACATTATTTTCAAAGGATTAAAATTAACAAAATCTCATTCATCTTTAACGTCTTGTTTTGTTTTTAAAATTGAACAATGATTATATATGTTTGTCAAATACTGATAAACTCTCATAAAAGTTATTTACTAAAGCAAATTTATATATATGAATTTTAACATGCCATCACTGCTACAAAATTTCCAAACATTCACACAGAAATGTACGCAAAAAAGAAGTGATCTAGTATATGAAGATTATAATAAATAGCGTTCTTTACGATCAAGTTTTAGGGTTCTAAGTATTGCTATAATTAATCTAGAAAAGTGAAGAATTAAACGCTTGAAAAATCTAGAAATAAAAGAAAGGGATAAGCTGCCTCTGTTGATAAACAATAGCCCAAGCAGCTACGCCGTAATGTATAAATAGGGCATAAGGGTGAACATGGCGTGTACTTACTTGGACTTGTTTAAGATTAGAATTGTTTATTGTTTACGCGATAAATTTGAATTTTTCAGAAACCAGGTAGAAATTTGCCCTGAGTATAAATAAAGATGTGTTGACAATTAGAGGGCAGTTTTTATAAAGCGATCGAGAGCGATACTTGAAACAACCAGTGCGAAGCGAGAAGTATTTTAGTGATTCAGCGTATTCGGTTAAGTTTAGTGTTAGTTCAGCGAGTGTGACAGTGTGTATAGTGTATTTACTTTAGCTTATTTACGTATTTTATCGTAGTTTGTTGTACCTTAGTGTAAATACACGTTTTTAATATAAGTGGTATTTTCTTGCAAATTAAGAACCCGAAGTATTACATTTTTTGTCAAATATTTGTATTTTTAGGCCTCTATAAAGCACGTACTCTATAAAGTAATACTCGTGGAAAAGTTTTTAATAAATTTCTTAATCTGTGAAATTCTGAATGCATGGCTGTGTAAGGGCCGAGAAAATTAAGTTCTCAGATATTTATAGTACTCAGATATTTATAGATTTTAATTATGGGCTCATATAAATAAAAATGATTGGAACCTTCTGAAAAACTCAGCATCTCAGCAAACTCAGTAAAGGCAACAATCACTACCATCGTGACTACTAGGTGGTAGAGTTCTGCATTGTCTCGCCCGGGTCTGGTACCAACGCCTTACCTATTCTTGCTGCATTAGCGTCAGTGCTTGCCTCTGTCGTGTTCCGGTTTGGAGGGTAAGGTAGCCGGTAAACTTATGCATGTGGCATTAGACCTCGCCACAAGATAGCAACGCACAATTAACATCTTTGGTGTCTATAGGCGATGGTTGACTCATTCCATTAGGAGAGCCATCTGCTTGTTTGCTATCTTATGATATAAAAAAAAAATTGTATATATAAATAAAATAAAAATATATAAAAATAAAATAAATTATATATATATATATATATATATATATATATATATATATATATATATATATATATATATATATATACAAGTTCAAAACTAAAGATTGTATCCCGATGGGTGCTTAAATAAAATAACAACAAAAATTATTGATATTCAAAATCATCGATATAATATACTGAAAAAGAATTAAAAACTGAATCTGGTCCCACTGCATTACATACTGTCCTCTGTGAAAAATACTTTTTGTCTGTGGAGACTGGTGTGATAATAAAACTTATTCAGAGCAAGACAAAGATATAAGAACATAAGTAACTTCCTTGGCAAAGACCAAGGAAGTTACATTCTACCCGGAATGTCACACGCGCTCAAGGAAGTTATATTCTAGGAATGTTCACACGCGCTTCAAAATCGTTCCGAAGAGTACCACGACATGAGTGGAGTGTGTCTCTTTCTACTAAATAAAGCGCCAATCGCCATATATAAGTGCGGCCATGCGTTGTTTGCAAATTACTACTAAGTAATTCTACTAATTTGAGAAACAGTTTTTGAAGTGAAAACTTCTTTAGGCGCGTTGAGCGTTTTGGTAGAGGGTAAAATCCTCGGTTCGCGTCACCGACATGCTAATGATAATAGTATATCTATAGCTATGTTTTGCATATAGTTTTAATTACTCTCAACTTAATAGTTCCGTTTTCACTTTTATCGGCAGTCCCACGACTGCTACTGTTTTTTTGCATTGCATAATTAATTACGTAATAATTAAAATAAGCACATTTTAGAACTCACTATGTTAATAACAATGCATTTTATGCTAATTTATTTGTCTACGTGTATAAATAAAAAGGATTTAACGATTACCAAATGTGTAAAAATCTACCATCTAGATAGTTTTATTTACACTGGCAATTGCAAGAAAGGGACAACATCCACTCTTGTCGTTGTCTTGCTCAGAACGTTTTCCCCCTCTGTTGTGTAAGAAACAAATGTCAACTTTATTTGCTACGAAACAAAGTACATTTTTATTTTTCAAATATTGCTTCGTAACAATTCCAGTTATAGTATATAAGTTCCTTGCACGCGCTTCAAAATCGTTCCGAAGATGATCGTGTGTCTCTTTCTACTAAATAAAGCGCTGCCAATCGCCATATATAAGTGTGCCCATGCGTAGTTTGCAAATTACTACTAAGTAATTCTACTTATTTGAGAAACAGTTTTTGCATTGCATAAGTAATTACGTAATAATTAAAATAAGCATATTTTAGAACTCACTATGTTAATTACAATACATTTTATGCTAATGTATGTATCGACGTGTATGAATAGAAAGGAATTAACGATTACCGAATATATAAAAATCTACCATCTAGATAGTTTTATTTACACTGGCAATTGCAAGAAAGGGACAACATCCACTCTTGTCGTTATCTTGCTCAGAACGGTTTACCCCTCTGTTAAGTAAGAAACAAATGTCAACTTTATGAGTAACGAAATAAAGTACATTTTTATTTTTCAAATATTGCATTGTAATAATTCCAGTTATCGTATATAAGTTCCTTGGCAAAGACTGATAGGGATTGAAAACAATGACATTTTTTTGTATATAAATATCGATATTACGAATCCATTTTTGTTCATGTATACCGTACGAGGGTAGTCTCCTAAATAAATTATTTTTCGCAACAAAAACTACTTCACTAAACTTTACCCAAGAGATAACTATTCGATGAAATTAAATTGGTTTTGAGCACGTGTTTCTAAGGAACACTTGAAACTAAGCCGCGGTTTTCAAATAAATGGTTATTAATCAAAATATATTATATATATATATATATATATATATATATATATATATATATATATATATATATATATATATATATATATATATATATATTGTTACAGTATTGTTAAAACGACGTTAATTAAAAAACTCAAGTCATTATAGAAATATAAATAATGGAAAGCAAGGTAACCTGTAGTATGCGTTCCAAATAAGAATAAGATCGCACTTATCGTAACTTCATAATTCATATCATAAGTATGAAATCAGTAATTTCAACCAAAAACATTTATTTAAAAACTGATATTAATATTATAGAATTATATGAATAACATTCATATAATTCTATAATATTAATATCAGTTTTCCATATCATACTACATGTACCTACCCAAGTGTATCTATTTAAATAATGTCATTATAAACATAATTTGTAACACGTAATTAATTTTAGACTTAAGCAATATTATATAATGCAATATGTGACAAAAAAGATTCATATTATACAAATGATGTCGGTGACAAAGTCGTTTGTCGGTGTAGAGGATTTAAAATCCGATAAACACATTTGATTAAGTATTTTATTTAAAAAAAATAATTAAAAAATATATCTTTGTATTTTTGTATTTTCTTTTCTTCCCTACACCTTACTTTAATACATACTAGGTAGCATGGGTGATGGGAATCTGAATAGAAAATATACCAATTAGAACGTAATTTTTTTTAATAATTTCTTTGTGAGTATTTTTTTGCTCACCATACTCATCACTAACGAAGTTTATACAAAACGCAGAACAATATGTCGTCCTAAAAGTCTTATTCTCCGTTGGAATGCGTAGTAATATTAATATTAATCTGGTACATCCATGAAAAGGGTAGGGAGGCCTTTGCACTGCAGTGGGATAGACATGGCTAATAGTAATAACGTCCATGAAGCTATAGACTAACTTAATGGGTACAACCACCATTGTTCCTGCCGCAACACCATAAAATACCATAGATTACTTAATATGTATAAAGCTTAGATGAAGGAAACTACTACTTCTTTCACAAGCAAAGGTATAAAGCCAGTATTTATGACTGTCGTGTTTCGGTATTAGGAGAGTAAGATAGCCGGTAAAGAACAAGTGTGAGTTCATACTTGATATTTAAAATGATCATATTTAGTCAAATCTCCTATAAAAAAACTTTGTAGTTTTGTAAAATTTTATTTGTATTTATTATGTCTGAGTAAGGCACATGAAAAATATATTCTTTTTTAAATAGAGCCTTTATTTGAGCCATTTTATTCGTTGTATATACTTTCTTTAATGAGCAGTACTCAAATTGTAGCCGTTTTAAATGAAGCAAGCTATTTTGTACATTTTTAAAGTATTTTATTTTTAATAGAAAATTAAACGTTTAGTCATTAAATAGTATATTAAAATTTAAAAAAATACATTTATATATCAAAACGTGACTGTAGAAAATGAACTACTGATAGGTACTCAAAGTTCTGAGCTAAGATTTCCGCCGATCCCGGGACAGTTTACTGATACCAACTTAGAAATTGTCGCCTTTTAACTTCGTATGTCACGGCATCATGGCATGATCTTGACACTTTTTTCTAGGTTCTCAAGGTTTCATGGCTTCTTTAAGGTTCTCTAAAAGAAAGTGTGTTTCTTCGAAGAAAGTGTGTCCTGACTCCTGGCCGAAACCTGTTGCGCTCAAACGCTTAACATAAAATTTTATTTACTCCGACTGTCTAAGTCACATAACTGAGGTTAGAGTAACGCTGAACACACCCAACCCTTGATACCAAATTATTTGTTAGGTATCATATTTTGAACTTAGTTATTCATTGATATTTTTTATATTATGTGGAAAAAATGTTTACCTACTTGTGCTTAATTTGTAGAAAAAATCATAAACTGTTTCAATTTTTATGTTTTTCAAATTAATTTCCTTATTATTATTAATATTTTAAATCATTTTAAAAATCGAAGCACCTTTGTTTCTTAAAACGATTTTTATACGATTAAATAAGATTTAAAAAAAAATAGCATTAATTTTATTTCCATAAACCTTTACCTTTACCTAAAGTTATTGAAGACATTGCAAATTTCTTTCAGGTATATGTTCAATGACTAATGACAACTCGTGATTGTTTATAAACTATCTTTCTTTTGTCAAAGTTTTGAACCAATTCGGTCCAAGAGATTTTGAGAAATTTTGAAAAACCTCAATAAATATTTCGTCAAAACGATATTTTTCAGTATAACTTCCAAATTAATGTATCATAATATCATAATTGCATGCAAATTCAAATGGATAAATTGCATTAAAATCGCTTTATCCGTTCGGGAGATATCGTGGACGAAAATTTAAAAAAAGGCGTTTTTTTTCGATCATCTACAATATTTTAGTACTTAAAAACCTAGGTACGTCAAATTCAGTTTCAACATTCAAAATCTAATCAAGTTTTCAAAAATTACAGCGTTTCAAATATAAATATTTTGTTGAGTACAACGTACTTCATTTTGTTAAAATAACTTTCAGGTTAATATGGCATTTTTTTTTTTAATTTTATCAGCTTTTCTCTCTGAAAAAATACATCAAATACCGTAAACTGGATCAAAATCGGTCGATTTATTTAAGAACTTAAGCTGCTTTTTAAGTTCATTACTTTTGAAAAACATAATAAAATAAAGAAGTATGTATATTGTATATGTACAAATGAAGGGAAATAACTCTGAGGAAAGAAACCTACATCAGAGGGAATTAATAATTATTTTGACAAGTGTCAAGCTTATCATTATTATCAAAATGTCAAACTTGAAAGACTACTAGCGCCACAATTGTGTACGACACGCGCAATAATCACCCACCGTAAACAATGGGATGTTTCTATGTGTGAGTAGCTTGCTCGTTCGTTTGGTTGACAATCGCGATGTGATGTATCCTACATCATCGCATGCTGAGTTATTTTATCAAATCTTTAATTTTTGTGTTGTTTATAACATTTCGTTCTAAATGTTTTCTTTTATTGTGATTACGTTTCTCTATTTTAATTTCTAAATATGTGTAATTTGCCGCCGAAGTTCCATTCAGTGTGTCGCCTTTGTTTATCATTCTGTGGCGATAATTGCAGTGATGTTAAACTTCCAATATTTGGCCGTGATAAGGATAAATCTCAACTTTCCGAAATGATAATGACATATTTATCAATAATGGTAATGTATTCATAAATATATTTCTAATTTTAAATTGATAAGATGTGTTTTTCTCGTGTGAAAGTTTTGCCTAAGTGTAAGAGATTGTGGATACTGATAAGCGCCATTAACTTTCTCGCGGGTGTTAGGTATTTTCGCATTGTGATATCATATTACGGCCCACGCGTTGAGTGCCCGAGCGTATGACTAATGTCGTTCGTGGAAGTGATAGACAGAGCGTGTAGCAGCGGTCTGTATCAGTGACTGCGCGCTGATAACAAAGGAGCGCAAGAAGATTCCGCATCATAACAAGTATTTACTATGTATTTCCCCCACAACTTTACTTGTTACCTGTAATTATACTAGGCTACTTATGTTTGACCATTCTACTCAACAAGTTTATTTCATAAACAACTAAAAATGCTATTTTAGGAATCAATATTTTCTAAATATAGATCTACAATTTATATGTGGGAGATCTGCATTCATCCTTTCATGTAGCTGCATATTGCAAACTAACCAGTTAAAAAGCTTTTATGTTATTTACCACCAAATTCCCCACTGATGAATCATCTTGTGATTAATCTCTTAGAAAATCAAACTTGAAAAGGTCATGAATGTATTATAATATTGTGGATAAGGTGTTGTGAAACAGTTTAACAGCATCAATTATTATTGTAGGTGTCACCTGTTGATATGCTGCCTCAAGTCGTGTGTGGAAGCTGTGCACATAAGCTAGATGAATTTCACACATTTAGAGAATTATCACACAAATCTGAAAGATTATTGGAACAGTTCTTTCAATATGCGAATTCATTGAGTGGTCCTAAAGAGGTAGGTAAAAACATATATTGTGTAACATTTTATTTAAAGCAAAGCCTTACACATCTATACATAACTTTTCTAAAATATTTAGTCTACACTAATATAAATATATTTTTATGCAAAATTGGGTTCCTTGATGTTCATGTAGCGTATGGGCTGGGATCTTATTTTTTTATTGTATACACTCTTTGCTGCATTCACTAGCAGTCCACAAATCATTCCAATACCAACTACAGTAGCGACACCTAAAATACTCCATAAAACATGTTTAGGTTTTAAATCTGAGAGAGTAAAGCCTTTCCTTCGTGTAAATGTATTATCAAATTCAGGACAAAATGATATTGTTATATTTGTTAAATATGCTCCGCTCAGCTTCATTGGTGCAGCACAACTGAAACAAGTATATTTGGTTCACTTTTATGCTAATTTTGAACATTTAGAATTCCAATTGTGTAATCCTACAACTATACTGTATACTGTTGTGTCCTATCAACATATTTTTTGTTTATATGTACACTTATTACATATATTCATCACCGCCTCATAGGAAATGCTACTATTTATGACTAAAAAAGGTCATTTAAATGATATAAGAACTGGGCATAAGTTACTTGGAGAGTGCAACTTAATTAAAAATCTAATATAAATCAACTTACTATGGAATATCATCTGGTTTAAATTTTGTGCCTGCTTCTTGTTTTATGACTATGTCAGCTAAATCACAGTTACAGAGCCAGTTATTACCACTTAATCCTAAAATGTCCAGCTGATTCCATGCTAAGAGGTCTGTGGACAGCTCACTCAGGTTGTTGTCATTTAAGTATACCTGTTGACAAATACATTAATATTTAGACATTTGATGTAGTGATTCTTAGACGTGAAATCAGATTTTGTAGCTCACAATTTCTCCTTAGCCAGTTGTTGTTATTGTGTCTAAAGAATATTTTTAAATTTTTTACTAAGGAACACAATTTCAAGAAAATTTGGTGAACTAAAACCCTAGTTTTAGTGTCAGAAGAGTTAGTTTTAGTTAGATATTTATTAGAATGGCAGTGTTATAGAAGGTTGGCTTTTTTCATATCTTGGGTTAGCAAATAAGCAAACTACTCTCTTGATGGAAAAATATAGCTGTAGATATGAAAGATAATAAATGATGTATTGTAATCCCTGTCGCAGCCATGTAATGCCATTTACATATTTTTTCAGGTTACCTTACTATTTAATCTGAATTTTATAAACTAGTTATTGCGGACACGTTTTGGATGTTAAAAGTAGCATGTGTGCCCTCTCTTAATGTGTAAAAAAGTTTTTTGCATGATATAATCTTCCATGTTAATGTTATTTATGTGAAAGTCTGTTTGTGATGCTTTCACAGCTAAACAGTTAAGCCGATTTTGATTAAATTTCGCAATAAAATAGCTGAAAACCTATGGTCAAATTTAGGCAACTTTTTTTAAAAATTAACCTTTAAGGGGCTGTAAGTTTGTAAGAAAGTTAATATTGATGACTTGTTGCCCTACTCGTGGGGAAAGTTGCAAAGGTCAGCTAGTTGCTTAATGTAACTATTATAAAATACACAAAAAGTTTAGTGGTTAGTACAGATTTAGGTTGAATTAAAATGAAATTGTTATTACTGATAAAATTTTAGAGATTATTATTATTTGAATCCAAATTAAACATAGCCAAGTTATATTAGTTTTTATGGTCTAGTACTCTAGTAGTTAGCCAATTCGTCTACGATTATCAGCCTATTTAAGTTGATGTCTGACTCAGGTTTTTCTAAGGTAAAACTCAGTATGTCCTTGGTGTCTGGTTGTATATACCCCATACCTTCGACATACAACATGATATGATATGACAGACATACATACATGCATTATGTAAAACGTTCGCAAGAATCAAGCAATTGTCATTATTAGTTGACCAAATATACCACCACGATCATCAACTATTTTGTCAACAAACAAATTACTTGGGAGGGTATTCATATTAAGTTATCTTGAACGGCATAAGGCATCTCCCACATTTTTTTTTTGTTGGCTAAATAGTTGATGAGGAAAGTGGTTAAAATGAAGTTCTTTTCTCTATATCTAATACTGTGACTTCATGACAAGAGCACCAAAATTGCACGCAAAAATGAAAATTTAAATGTTAAAAATGAGTGAGTATTCGGTGAATATATGAAGAAAATAATAGGAGTATAGAAACAATGACTCGACAATTATATGCAAAACAACAAGATTGTGAGTGTGAAGATAATTACACTTACTAGCTTTTACTTAAAGGAGGTGTCAAGTTAAACTGGACCGACTAGTTATTTGAATGAAAATGTTGATACGTGTCCAGGGAGCAAGATTCCCGTTCACAGTTGTGTGGTAATAATTCTTGGTTATTTATATTTATTAATACTCATGAAAAAGGGTATTTAATGTAAAAATTATTATAAAATATTTTTGCATATTCTCAAAATTCACAGCAAGCTGGTTCAATTATGAAATTTTTAGTTTCCGAGGTGATCGGGAATGGTCTCAAAAATTACTGCGAAAAGTGTCGGTTTTGCTGTTGTTTCTCATTGTTACACATTTTTTGGCCTCCGCCTCAAACTACACCGTGCGATAAGGAACTCTGTTCCAACAGTTGAATCATAATCAAAGAGTAAAATGTTTTTAAAAGTTTAAATCGCTCAGCCTACTGAACTAGTTTATGTTTATAAATAAATAAATATCAATGTAACCCCGTTGGCCGAGTGGTTACAGAACCTAAATACGAATCGATGGAGCTCAGGTTCAATTCCTGACGGGGACAAACATTTGTGTGATGAGCTTAGATGATTGTATTTCTAGGTCTAGTTGCTTATGTGTGTAACAGTATTTATATATGTATTTCTTTGTAGTAGTATCAATGGCTAACACCCATAACACAAGCAAAATAATTTGACCGCCCTGTTGGTCGAGTGGTTAGCGGCCCTGACTACGCAATGTCGGGGCTCGGGTTTGATTCCCTGACGGGGGCAAGCATTTATGTGATGGGCATATATGTTTGTATTTCCGGGTTTGGGTGTTTATTAAATATATTCTATCTCAAATACTTTATTCAATAAAACTTTTTACAAGTTATTTTGAGGTGTCAACATTTTTTTAAACTACTACCGGAAACGCAGTTTGTTAACTGGTAATTTTCTAATGACATCAGGCAGCTTATTGTAGAAGCGTATACATTGCCCCATAAAAGAGTTGCTTATTCTGTGGAGAGGAGACACATGCACAGCAAGATTGTTTTTGTTCCTTGTATTTTGGGAGTGAATATTACTATTCTTTTTAAATAAGCAAATATTTTTACGGACGTACATCAAGGTTTCAAATATATATACTGAGATATTACAGTTAAAATATTGATTTCATTGAATTTTTCTCTCAGGGAGGTCCTTGGCCTGAGATTGTAAATTGCCCTTGTAGCTCTTTTCTGTAATACGAAAATTGTATTTATTTCAGTGGAATTACCCCAGAGAAGAATTCCATATGACATAACACTATGAAAGTAACTAAAGTAAACAAGACATGCAGTGTCAACATCAGTAAGCTGTCTCATTTTTTCACTACAAATTTTGCTGAACTTAGTCTACTGGCCAATTTCTCGATATGTGGTCCCCAATGCAATTTTTTATCTAAGTATTTATATATGTATTTCTATGTATAGGTGTCGTTGACTAACACCCATAACACAAGAAAATAATTTGCTTACTTTGGGGTTAGATCAGTAAGTGTAATTTGTCCTGTGAATATAAAGTAAAGATAAAGTATCTTCACGCCCATATCCCCGAAGGGGTAGGCAGAGGTACAACAAGTGCACCCACGATTAGCCGAAGATACTTGGTCCCACAAATGTGATAGGTGGCAAGCCTATCGCCAACCGGGCACTTTCCAATCCCGGGCAACTTTTGTGTTTCTCAGAAAACTGAAAAAACACTTTTTTTTTTAAAGTGCCCGACCCAGGAATCGAACCCGGGACCTCATGTGGTCAACTCCAACGCTGGACCACTAGACCACAGAGGCGACTTGTCCTGTGAATATTTATTTATTTATTATTTATTTATTTATTTAATTTGCTTACTTTGGGGTTAGATCGATTTGTGTTATTTGTTCAGCAATATTATTATTATTATTTGACAAATTATACAAATTGATCTAACTCCAAAGTAAATTGTGATGGTATATCTACAATTAGTCAATGATAACTAATAAATAGATATACACATATAAATATTCAGATATATTTAATAAACAGCTAAACTCAGAGAACAAATATTTATGCTCATCACACAAATGTTTGTCGCTGTTGGGAATTGACTCCGAGCCCTGTCAAGTCAGGATCGCTAAATACTCGACCAACGGGGCGGGTGTGAATAAAGCGTGCGTCTTGCGTAATTTGCGTCGTGCAAACATGCGTGCTTGTAAATATCCATCTATTTTCGTAAAAGTGTGACAGAAAAAATTTTCAATTGGTAAAATGTATAAAAATTCACTGCATCAAATCAAGCTCAGACCAATGTCTGAGCTTGATTTGAAGAATATATGGCAGATGGGGCATTCTGCAAGGCAGTTCGTGAAAAACGAACGATTCACGTTTCACGTGTCACCAGCATCGACGATACTAGGTTGTAGATTTCCACATCATGTCGCCCAGGAATTTGGTACCACCGCCTTATCTATTCCTGCGCAATACAGCCGATGATTGTCATTGTCAAATGGCATTCTACACGACGTCACACGGATAGCAACGCACCATTAACATATGTGGTGTCTATACGCGATGTTTGTCACTTTCCATTAGAAGAGCTATTTGCTTTTTTGCTATCTTGTAATATAAAAAATGCTATTTCTGAGAAGTATTCAGTCTAGCTACGTATGTATAAGGAAATTACAGATTTTTCCCCGATTTTCGAAAAACGAATTTTCACCAGATTCTCCATGTTTTCAGGTCCTAGGAACCTTTTCCGACTATTTTCACGATGATGTCAATATATCTGTGTCGTGTGTGTGTGTGTTTGTATGTAAACATCTCATAACTTTTGAACGGCTTGACCGATTCGAACGCGGTTTTCGAATTAATTCCGCTCAAATTAGACTACCTCAAAATTTGAACCGATTCGATTTTTCGGCCCAGAAGATTTTTCATAAATATTAAAAAAAAAACAAAAAAATTGGCGAATCAGTGTTTTTTTAAATATAATTTCCAGATTAATGTATCGATCGAGTACAAAATCGAATCAGCTCTGTTCCAGAAAAAACTGTGTCCGGAAATCGGTTTATCCGTTCGGGAGTTATCGTTGACGAAAAATTTTGAAAAAGTTTTTTCGTCATAACTTCAAGATTTTTGAACCAATCATTTTTCGACCTTCTACAATATTTTAGTACTTAAAAAATACGTCAAACGCTGTTTCAAAAATCAAAATCAAATTAAGTTTTAAAAGTTACAGTTTTTAAATATTAATATTTCACTGGACAATAATTTTTGGTGTCACTCCCATGACTGACTTGATACTGGCAGAATCCGTAATCAACGGGAAAGCCGTTAATACAAGATTGAATTGACTATTAATATTTTGTTGTTTTAAGTAAACTTACGTGATATTTATAAAATAACTTTCAAGCTAATATACCATACCGATTGAATTAAAATTATTATCAGCTTTTCTCCTTAAAACACTACGTCAAATACCGTTAATTGGAACAAAATCGATCAATTTGTTTGGGATTTACCAATGACGAAAATTTTTCAAAAAAATATTTAGCATTGCTTTGAAATTTTTCAACCTATCGATTACCTATGTAGCTAAAACAATACTTTATATCTCAAAAATTCCAAATTCCAAAATGTCATTCCAAAAATGAAAATTGATCATCGTTACCATAATACTCTTCAAAATCAATATTCATGATCTGTCATTTTTAAATAACTAGATGTTTGCACTGAAAAAATCTGTGCTTATAACTTTTACTCCTTTGAGCTTAAAATACCTCAATTTAGCAGGAAGTTTCAAGAATGGCCTTGCAGAGTTAACACTTTACACATTTTCCGTTTCAATAACTATAGGACTTACTATTTTCGTATGTTGGGCTAACAATTCGGCTCTCAGGTATGACAAAGCCTCAATAATACCGTATGCGGAATGCAGATGCGGCGGTAAAACTATTGTATCTCACTTGACAAAAAGTTATTACTTAACTTAAATTTTGTCGACGAAAAAAATTATATCCATACTAATATTAAAAATGCGAAAGTAACTCTGTCTGTCAGTTTGTCTGTCTGTCTTTTCTTCACGCCTAAACCACTGAACCGATTGTATCAAAACTCCTTTCTGATCTAAGGCATTATTTGGTAACTTAATACGGCTATATATTATGTGTCATATGTGCTAGATAAATTTTCCCAATCAAGGTAATTAATCTTAAAAGATATTTCTAAATACCATACCACACCATACCATTAGGTTTTAGTAAAATGGTGGCAAAAACGCTGCCGCTGTAGCCTGTAGACGTGAAGAGATGATTATTTTTAAAAATACATATGTATTTGGCAAATTTTAGGGAAATTGGAAGATAATTACGTGCATTTTAAAATGTCGTAATATTTTGTATAAATAGAATCATTTCATTATTTTTTTGCTAATTTCATTGATATGTCAAATTCGGGTCAGACAGGGTTTTTGTTATATGTGATTACTATACATATATTGAATATTCCTGTCCACGAGACTAAAAGGTTTTATAAATACTATCCTGCTTTACAATGCCAAAAGCGCGAGACAAGAAACAATTTTACTTCCATATACGTTCTTTTTGCCATTTTTGCTGGTATGGCCTGCAATATCAGTTGTACATTAGGGTATTGTATTATTTGCATTGATTTTTTAGTGACTACGCAAAACTAAATTAGAAACGCAAACTATATTTAAAGTTTCAGTTGTCAGTATAAATTGAGCAGATGGGAGTTGAAGTTAGAGCTCTGGAAAAATCTGTGCGACGCGACTGCGTTTACAAATCTTTTTTTATATCATAAGATAGCAACCAAGAAGATGGCTCACCTGATGGAAAGAGATACCATCGCCTATATACACCAAAGATGTTATTAGTGCGTAGCTTTCTAATGGCGGGATAATAATGCCACATGCATAAGCCTACCGGCTACATTATCGTGCAAACCGGAACACGACAATGACAAGCACTGACGCTATTGCGGCCAGAAAAGGTAAGGCGGTGGTACCAAATACCCAGCGAGACGTTGCGCAACTCTAACCACATAATAGTCGCGATGGTAGTGACACGTATAGCCAACCGGTCGCCTTTACGACCTGCCTGGCAGAACGGCAGTTGGTCTATTTGAGCAGTTGGGGGAACACCACGGAGGTTTAGAAATCGTAATCGTTCGGACATCTGCCATATATTCAGTGTGTACATTGCATGTTTTTCGTGTTTTGCAGACATGTTCCGCGCTGATTTAGTATGACTTTTAGGCCAGACCCTAAAACTAATTGTCCGCGTTAAATGACACAATTAAGATTATTTTTCTAATATACATATAGTTATAGGCAATATGTGATTATTATTTACCTCCTTCAAGGTCAGTTTATCCTTAATACCTCTAAAGGCGTTGTGGCTTATGTAGCGAAGTTTCTGGTTGTGACACAAGTGGAGAACACGCAGGCTCTTCAGTGGCGTAAACGTGCTACGTTTTATTTCCTCTAAATAGTCATTTTCGGCCACTTCCAATTCTATTAGATTTGGTAAACCTGAAACGAGATTTTTTTAATAATATCAAATTTATTGTTCACGTCGTTAAACAATTTTTTAAATTATGTGTTATTCTGCAAACGTTCGTTCTGGTTTACAGAATTTACAGCGATGTCAACGAGAGGTGGACCTTTTAAAAAAGACTGTCGGTTTACCACGATTCACCGGTTTGTCGGTTAGTGAAATGAGTGGTGAATGGTGATCCTCATACAACCAATAACACCAAACATTTTAAAGTTGCATTATTGTTTCTCTGGCAAAAAATAAATAAAAGTTTACATGCATAATCTTACCAGCTAACATTTTCTTCCAACCGGAATCGAATAAATTAGGAACAATATAATTCAGGAATTGGATACCTTTAGAACAATGCATAGAAAAGTGATAAATTAGCTAAACATGTCAATATTTATATCTGTAGTCTACACTCTACAGTCTACACACTATGTGGGTAGAGTTCAGCAACACTTCCCCCGTGTTTGGCCGGTGCTTACAAATTCAACACAAAACACCACCTTGCATAAAATATTTACACTTTGCTGTGTTTTATGCTTTAGGATAGTGTTTTAAAATTTTGTGCTTTAGAAGATACTTATCGAAGATTATCGAATCTTTCTATTTTTGATAAGATCGTTATTCGTTGACATTAAATCATTCGTAATTTGTATGATAGGTCTAGCTGCTCACATCCATATTGCTATGCACCATTTGTTTGTAGATGAAAATTAGTTATAGAGGAACTTTTATAAAGTTATTGAGGCATTTGTTTGTGACTTTCTGTACCCTTAACCTTAATAAGTATATAGTATAATAAATATTGCAATCACTGGGTAAAATCACAATCTAACCCCAAAGTAAACAAAGCAATTGCTTTTGAAATGGGTGTTAGTCAGCGATACTAATAATACGTAGGATTACTTATAAAATACGCAAATATATATAATAAACACCTAAACCCAGGAATACAAACATCTATACTCATCACACAAATCTTTGTCCCTGTCAAGAATCGAACCCGAACCCCATTGATTGCATAGTTAGGGTTGATAACCACTCGACCAATGGGGCCAATATTTGCACTTGTATGATAAAACAGCCGTATACTTTTTTTAGAGTCGGGTTCTTTTCTTGCGTATTATAGCCTCGCTTATACAAAATTTTACTACATAATATGTCCTGCATTTTAACCAATTCTGATATGCAGTTGCCATCGATCTAAAACGGACTAATTAATAATTTAACATAGATATTTCCAGAAAAATCCAGTAGTCCTTGTGTCATTCTGAAATGACGTATTCTTATATACATGGGCCACACTAAAAGTTTTGCACTTCTAGCTAATCGGATCTATTTGAATTTCGAATGTTATATTTCTAAAACGTTGCAACCTTCTTAGATATAAAAAAAAACAATTGGCGGGAAATGATTTTTCAATTGTTTTTATATCACACATCAAAGTTCTACGTACGCAACGAAAATGGAATTAAGTCGAAAAGATTTTAAAGCGATGATTTTTTATGATTTTAAAAGTTCTCTTTCTCCGCAAGACTGTGCCGCTCATCTTCAAAATGCTTTTGGAAGAGAAGCACCTTGTTTGAGCACCGTGAGGTGATGGTTTGCTGAATTTGAGAGAGGTCGAGTTTCTTTACATGACGAATTTCGTGAAGGGCGGCCTTCAACTGCCGTCAACGAAAATAATGTGGCTACTGTTAAGCAGTTAATTGAAGAAAACCCCCGGATTACCTATGAAACAATTCGAGGACTATTGGGGATTGGTATGAGCCAAATTCAGAAAATTTTACACGAAGAATTGAAAGTTCGGAAACTTTGTTGTCGTTGAATCCCTTATGAACTGACAGCAGAGCAGAAGCGGGCTCGCGTGGAATGGTGCTCATAGCAAAGATGCTACTGAAGTACGACCACGGACATTCTAATGCTGTTTATGACATTGTCACAGTAGACGAAAGTGGATTTATTGTTTTGAACCCGAAAAAAAAACAGCAATCTTGTGGATGTTTGAAAATGAGAACAGGCCAACAAAAGTGAGACAGGTGAGAAACGTTGGTAAAAAAAGACCGCTTTTTTTTCTCAGCTACGGGTCCCATCTGTATAATTCTACTTGAAGATCAAAAGAGTGTTAATGCCGGGTGGTATTCTACCATTTGTTTACCCAGGGTGTTAGAAAAAGTTCGCAAAAGACGACCCAAAAGCCGCATTCTCCTACATCATGATAACGCTTCTTCACACACGGCCAACAAAACAAAGTCATTTTTAGCTTCCGAAAAAGTACATCTCGTCACTCTTCCTGCGCATGGCCCCGATTTAGCACCCTGTGATTTCTGTATTTTCCCCAAAATCAAAGATTTGATGAGAGGTTTTACTTTTACCAACTCCGAAGAGGCAGTGATAGCGTTCAATCAGCACGTAGAAAATATGCCTTCAGATCTGTGGTCCTCTTGTTTTTTTTGGTTCGATCGCATGAAAAAATGTTTAAAATGTAAAGGAGATTATTTTGAAAAGTATTTAACATAATATTTTGGTTATAACATGTTGTATTTTTTTAAGTTACGCAAAACATATAGTGTGACCTACGTAATACTTTCAACTGATACCAGGGCTTGAAACAGGTTTCAAAATACCGGTTAAAGGAGATTTAAAAAATTACTAAAAAGATTTTAGCGGTTTTTATAAAAGGTTTCTCTCGGAGCGGCTGCGATTCATGAACTCAAATAAACCAGTTTAAGCCAAGCCTGGTAATTTTTGACAGTGTGTGCGTCACTCACAGTGCGGACAAAAATTGGGAGTGGCAAACATGAAAGAATTTTCTTGAAGAAACCTCTATTCACCAGTTTATTCATTTGAAACCCTTATAATTATTCTCCATATGGAAACAGCTATTTTTGCAGGATAATGTAGATCCAAAACTTTACAAAACGCTTTTTGTGTACATACTAGCGCTGATTTAGGTTTGAAAATTAACCGGTTAACTAGCCCGGTTAAGGTAGAGCCAAAACTTTACAAAACGCTTCTTATGTACATACTTGCGCTGATTTAGGTTAACAAGGTCTGAACGACACTAGCGCTTGAAATGTTAATTTTTCAACACAATTCTTTTAAACAAACATATAACATGCCACTTTTTCACTCTATTCGACACTTGATTGAGTAAGTATGTACTTGAAATTGTTTTAATATTAAAGTGGCTCAGTAATAGAAACTACAGAAAACCTTACTGATGTAATAAGGCGATAGGATATGACGAAAATTTACGAGATCCTATTACTATTTGGCAAAGGAATGTACTATGATTAATTATTGTAGGAAATGCTTATGTCATTATATTATGTGTGTATGCGCAAGTAAACTATCGTATCTCTCTCACCTATAAAACTGTCATCGTCGAGTTCTAATATCGGATTGTTGTTGAAGGTTAAGTACTGCAACGTGCTTCCGACTAGACTCAGGCTTTCTGGTACCGTGACAAAGGAGTTGCCGGATAAGTCGAGTTGCCGCAAATTCTCTAATCCTCTGAAAGTGTCCAGCGGAATGTCGTCAATTCCGGTTTTCGACAAATCTAAAACCTGCAATAAATAATAATAGCAAAATCGGTTTTCAAATCGGCAGTAGCTTTAACATCGTTAACCCGTTAAAGAAGTCTCTGAAGGATAAGTTGATTATTTGATTTTCGATTAAAATTTGGAAGTGTGGTTTTCGACAAATCCTAAACCTACGATTAGGTATTAATAGTATAATCGGTTTTCCAATCGGTAGTAGCTATAAAATTGTTAACCCAATAAAGGAGCCTGTGAAGGAGAAGTTGATTGAATTTGGTAATGTGGTTTTCGATTAAAATTTGGAAGTGTGGTTTTCGATAATTCAAGAACCATTTAATCAAATCTAATCGGCTTTCCAATCAGTAAAAGCTATAATATTGATAACTCGTTTAAAAGAGTCTGTGAAGGAGAAGTTAATTAAAATTTGGTAGTGTGGTTTCGATTAAAATTTGGAAGTGTGTTTTTCGACAAATCTAAAACCTACAATTAGATATTAATAGTATAATCGGTTTTTGCATATCGGTAGTAGCTATAGCATTGTTAACCCGTTAAGGAGTCTGCTAGTATGCGAGCAGCGATAGATTTTCAAGACCAATAAAAGCGTGTTAAAAATATGCGTAGGTATATTTTGATTGAGCCAGATTATGAGCTTATAATCTGGCCCAATTAAGCTAGTCATCCATCATCATTATACGTATTATTACAATGGTGAAATATGTCATTAATAAATGATAGGGTACGATATCGTTCAATAAAATCGTTTATATAAATGATGAAATATTAAATACATCGCCTTTTTATCATTGATTCAAATATTTTGTGAAGATAAAAGTCGCACCATCATGTATATTTTCATGAATATATTGTTGCGAATAATCTAGAAAAGTGAAGAGTTAAAACGCTGGAAAAATCTAGAAATAAAAGAAAGCCGCCGTTACCCAGCTATGCTATAAGGGATCTTCTGTCATAGGGCTAGGAATAGGCTTCTGTCATAAGGGTGAAAATAGCGTGTACTAGTACTTGTTTACATTAAAATTATTGTTTACGCGACGATTTCGGAAGATTCGGGAACATGGTCGAACTTTACCTTGGGTATAATAGGAGTGTGTTGGCGAATAGAGAGTAGTTTTATAGAGCGATTCGGAGCGATAATACGGGCGACCAGAGTGAAGCGATATAGTACAGTGGAAACTGTTTTAGTTTAGTGGTTCAGTGTAGTCGGTTAATTCTAGCGTTAATATAGTGGGTGTCATTAGTGTTTATCAGTGTATTTACGTATTGCGTTGTGATATATTAGTTTTTTTTTATGGAATAGGGGGCAAACGGGCAAGAGGCTCACCTGATGGTAAGTGATCACCGCCGCCCATGAACAGCTGCAACACCGGAGGTACTGCAGGTGCGTTGCCGGCCTTTAAGGAATGAATACGCCCTTTTCTTGAAGGCCCGTCGTATCGGGTCGGAAACACATCCGCTGGTAATTAATTCCACAGAGCAGTCGTGCGGGGCAAAAAGTGCCTCGAAAATCGCACTGTAGTGGACTTGCAGACATCCAAATGGTAAGGGTGGAATTTAGAATTTTGGCGTGATGTCCGATGGTGGAAATCAGCGGGTGGTATTAAGCCGAACAACTCCTCGGAACACTCCCCGTGGTAATAGCGATAAGAGATGCAGAGAGTACCAACATCTCTTCGCAACACCAAAAGATCAAGCCGATCGGAAAGAGCCTGGTCATCGATAATACAAGATGCTCTACGCTGTAAGCGGCCAAGAGGAAGGAGCTGGTACTGCGGAGCCCCTGCCCAAAGATGAGAACAGTACTCCATATGAGGCCTGACTTGCGACTTGTATAGTCGCAAACGGTCGGCTGGTGTGAAGTACTGTTTCGCCCTGTTAAGAACACCAATTTTTTTGGACGCCAGCTTTGCTTTACCTTCCAAATGACCACGAAACTGGACGTTACTCGATATGTCGATACCAATAATTCCAATATTGGCTGAGGCAATCAAAGGAGTATTCTCAAAACGAGGGGATACAGCAAAAGGTGTTTTCTTGGCGGTAAACGCACAAACTTGTGACTTCCTTGGGTTGTATTGGACTAAATTTAGTCGACCCCATTTCGAGACTTTGTTATCAATAAATCCTCGACTTCAGACACAAGTTTTTTCCGGCACTTGTCAACATGTTCCCGAAAAATGTTAGCGCGGCCGGAATATACAGCATCTCCTGTACTGTCGTCTGCATAACAATGAATGCCGCTAATTTGCAGCATATCATTGATATGCAGAAGAAACAAAGTAGGAGATAGCACGCAGCCTTGGGGAACCACCAGCATTGACAGATTTTAGGTCTGAGCATACACCGTCGACAACAACCTTAATGCTACGATCTGTCAAAAAACTGGTGATCCAGTTGCATAACTTATCGGGAAGTCCATAAGATGGAAGTTGCGCAAGAAGTGCTTTGTGCCACACCCTATCAAAGGCTTTCGTTATGTCCAAACTAACAGCTAGCGCTTCCCCCTTGGTCTCAACTGCCTTCGCCCATCTATGAATAAGGTGGACCAAAAGGTCACCTGCCGAACGACGATTGGCGACGGAAACCATACTGACGGTCACTTATCAGCAGATGCTCTTCTAGGTACCTTAAGAGCTGGCAGTTGATAATGGATTCCATTATCTTTGAGAACAAGGAGGTGATAGCTATGGGCCGGTAATTGGACGGATCTAAACGATCGTCTTTCTTGGGTATTTGGTGCACTAAAGCTGTCTTCCAGGAATTTGGTACAACGCCTGAATTATATGAGAGCCGGAAAATCGTGTCAACACCGGAGCCAACGCGGGAGCACACGTTCTTAACACGATTGGTGGAATAGCGTCAGGCCCACTCGACTTATGGATATCCAGGGAAACTATAGCTTTTCGAACAGACGTTTGAAGAAATTTAACCTCTGGCATTGTACTATCACATACTGAGATAATTGGTGGTGTATTTTCATGGTCATCCAAAGTCGAGCAAAAAGTGAGCCCAAAAGATCGCCTTTTTCTTTTGCCGTGTGGGCCAAAAAGCCATTATTATTGTGGAGATCTGGAAGGGAAGGCTTACAGAAATTCCCTAAAACAGCTTTGGTAAGGGACCAGAACGCACGTGTTCCCGAGGGAAGGCAAACTAATTTCTTGCCAATTCTGTTAATATGTTCCGACTTTGCCTTTGCAATGACTCTTTTGAAGGACCTAGACGCAAAATTGTACTTGTTTTTGAGTAAACTGGTTTTTTCATCACAAGCCGCTGATGCTCTGGCCCAGGCTTGGTAGCACTCTTGCTTATGACGTAAAGCCAATTTGCATTGGCGACCAAACCAGGGCTGGGACTTGCCACCGATGGGCACCACAGAGGATGGAATAAAAAGTTCCATACCCTGTAGCACCACATCAGCGACAGAGTCAGCAACAGCACTTGGATCATTCAGCGAGAAGCACATCTGCGCCCATGGGTAGGATGGAAAGAAGGACCGCATCCCGTCCCAATCCGCTGATCTGTAGTGCCACACGCGTCTACAGCCAGCAAAGCGAGGCCTTATATGACGCACATTTGGCACTATGGTACGGACCAAACAGTGGTCTGACGAACCAAGTGGGTCTTCGACGAAGACCTGGTAGTCGTCTGGATGAGTGGTCAGGTAGTAGTAGTGATGGGTAATTTTCGGAAAAATTTCAAACCTTGGAAATTTTTCGTTTTATTTTTCAGAAAAATAAAAAATTGGAAAAATAATGGAAAAATATTGTTTACTGTAAAATATTTATTACTATAAAATTTAAAATATTGTGCTGATATTACTTATCATAAACATGTTTGATGCATATGATTCAAACTTTTTTTATATATAAACTCTTTTACTATAGATTTATATAACATTTACATAATTTTCAACTGGAATGTAGATATGTAATGTAGGAATGTTGGATAATTAATCAGAATCATCACTTTCAAACAGTAGATCATTTTCTGTATTTTGTGCTGCATCTATAAATAATATGTCTTCAATTAGTTTGTCAATGTTTTCATCATATCATTTTGACATTTTTTTCATTTCATCATATTCTTTATCAATGTGTGACGTTAAAGTTTTTCTAGTAGGTAACTAATATGATGGTGTCAAAACAGCAAAAACTTTCTTTCATAATGGATGTTCTGCCCAAGAAATAGGGGTTCCGTATACTGCAGTAGTTAAAGCTATTAATTTATTTATGCCTTTTTTTCATTTACCATACAAGCTGCTGGAACTGACAGACACAATGAAGTAGAAGGTAAACTATCCGTAGAATTGGTTCCTTTCGGATCTAACATAATTTTCACATCTCGTGGAATTTTATCACAATCTGCAACGTGTGACCGCATACGGGTTACGTTAGCGTATCGAAATATTTTCATTCAATATCTACATGATACACCATTATTTCGTTTTTCCAACAGATTCCACGTGTTTTTATCTTTGTTACGCCCCATTATAATTATATTTAACCGAAAGTTATACTGTTTTAAAAAAATTGACAAAGAAAAAACACCATTTGCATGAAACGTAAGTATACACTATAGAAAAGTTGCACGCCAATTGAGTAAAAATTACGTAGCTAGTATTCAAAAGGTCTTGCGGGAAATCCCCGAGACATTTGCAGCAACTAGTACAAAATGTTTTAGTGTTGCCAAATTATAGAAGACGTATTTATTAAATTGTTCGAATATTTTAAATAATAATCTAAAATAGTGGGTAAGTATCGTTGTTGTTCAACGTGATGAAATAAATACCCTAATCTTCTAGTGGGGCGCAGTGAGGTCATAGAAAAAATATGATTAGTAATATCTTCACAATTTAGGAATAGATAATTACGGTAATTAATCAATAGTTTAAATTATTTAGACATATAATCCATTATTTGGCAACAATAGAATATCTACATTGTACTAAATAAATAACATACTTTATTTATCATTTTAACATATATCTTGAAGTGAATCACTTATGTATTTGATATTTTTTATGTATTAGATTGGTTTAAAGTTGTGGGTGCGTGTCTGTGTTAAAAACGGAACTCGTTAATATGTTTATATTAATGTTGCTGATTATCGATACTACAAAATTATCTATTCACGGGGATTCCACATAGACATATTATGTCATAAATTATTTTATAACGTGGAAGCTCCGTGATCTTGATTCACTTGTTTAGTTTATGATATTAAATATAATATAATATACAATAATATTTGTTTCGTTCGAAATTGAGCTCATCAATATGAGTCCAATGATATTATATGTATGAGTCTATGTAAGTATAATAAGTAAAATGTTATATTTTTTCTTTAATTATAACTAACCGTGCCGAAAACTATGAAAATTTGTTTCGTATGTGGATATTATTGTTATTTTAGCAAAAAAAAAGGAAATTTTCACAAGACTGTCTCGAAGCAGAAGAATTTGAATTGTCGCAGGTTTGGGAGGGGAAATGGAAAAAAAAGCGGAACTAATGAAGAATGCACAAATACCTCGCCGATCTACGAAATTGAAGAAAAAGATAAACCAAGTCCAGTCAAATCACAGTCAGCTACAAAAGAGAGCAAAAGTGATTCTGATAAGATTTACAACTATAATTGTACACAGAAACAAGAGAACTCTTTACTATTGGAAGAATTACTATATGTAGCTTCATGTATGAGAAACTTACTTTATCGTCATATTTTAAAATTTGTAGATGGATTTAAAGGAAAACACATCAATGTAGATGAAGTGACAGTTTTGTGTCCTTCAGTTACCTCAGTCTGATCAAAATTGAGTGTTTACATAGAGCGAAATGTTATTTCTTTACCGTTGTAAGAATAGTACTTTCATATACTTAAATAAAACAGTAGCAATAAATATTCAATGTCATAATTATTTTATTTACAATCCAAGTTTAGTGGAAAAATATTGGAAAAGAAACGGAAAAATATCGGAAAAGTATTTTTTTTCTTTTCTTTTCCATCCGAAATTTTTCCATTGCCCATCACTAGGTAGTAGGTCCAATAGTGAAGGTCTTTGGTCTTCCACATCTGGGATTCGTGTAGGCGAAGATACCAGCTGTGACAGTCTATATGCCAAGGCAAAGTCGTGAACAGATCTTCCCGCGTGATCGGTTGTGCGTGACCCAAGCCAATCGGCATGGTGGGCGTTAAAATCACCAAGAATCACGATCTCTGCGGATGGGATCTGCTGCAGTACTGAATCTGTAGCCGCTTGAACGTACTCAATTAGTCGGTCAGTTTCGGTGGTAACCACTATGGGAGTGGTAACCACTATGGGACCTGTAAAGGCACGCATAGACGCGGGGATGGTCGTTGCTGTCTATGCGTAACCATAAGATGGAAAGGTCCTTGCCCTCAAGACTGCTGAGGCGACGAGAACAGATATCCTCTCTAACGTAGGCGCAAACTCCAGCCCGTGGTATAAAGGAATGCTCCAATTTGTACCCCGGGTAAGAGAGATAAGAGGTATCAGTCGGAGAAGATATCTGTGTCTCAGTAAGAAAGAGCAATGCCGGCTTTGCCGTCTCAAGATGGTAGTGGACGGCGTTTAGGTTAGAGTGAATTCCCCGGATGTTGCAAAACTCCACGGTAAGCGTGGAAGGGGTTGCCTTAGTGTTAATGCTTCGTTTGCCTCGAGCAGATTTGGGATCGAGCGTAGGCGTTGAAGTAGCAGCAGAGCTGCTACTTCACGCCGGTATTATGTGAGAGAGTGGTATTTCCCCGGGCGTGCCGGCCCATTCGGCTGCAAATACAGCGTAGCACTACCACTGATTGATTAGTGTTGTAAATACACGATTTTAATATAAGTGGTATTTTATTGCACAATACGAAGCTCGTAACAATATTATATCCCACTTAAATTATTTTAACACTATAAAATTTACTATCAACGTTAATCAAATCGCATTTGATTATTTGTTACTTGCAAGAAAAAAACTATGTCCAGAATTAACACTGGTTACGTTTTATCTCAAAAATGCATTGTTTCTGTGGGAATCTCAAAAAACTTTCATTACATAGCGAGCTGCGTTCCGGCTTGGAAGAGTGAAATAATTTTTGGGTTTTGAAAAACTTAGAAAAGTGACCGAATTTTGAATAATTCCAAAATTATTTAAAATAATTTTTTTACCACGTGATCACAAACAAATTATACATATCACATAACAATTATATACTCGTATAATGTATAAAATTTTCGAAATCGGTTCATAAATGACTGAGTTCTGAGGTTCAAAAAATGTGATAAATATGATTTTTGTTTGGGATGGAGTGATACTTGCTGTGTGCCATTTAAATTTTGTGAAGATCTTATTCAGGGCTCCAGAGATACAGGAAATGGAAAGTCGGTTGTTTAAGTTTTGTGTAAAACCTTTAATCTCGATCTACCATTGTGTCATGTGGTGGTGCTTGTAACCATGATGATTCTATGATTGTAATGATTTTTTTTAGAATACGCATGTTAACGATTATTAATTTTTGCATTGAAGAAATGAAATGTCAAGGAGGCTCTGGGTTTGGATTATCATTAGATTTTAAAGACGATGTTAATGGTGCGTTGCTATCTGTGACGCTGGTAATGCGACGTGTATAAATTTACCGGATACCTTAACCTCCAAACCGTAACACGACAGATACAAGAATGGACGCTACTGTGGCAGGAATACGTAGAGATAAAGCGGTGGTACCTAACTCGGGTGAGACGCTGCAAAACTTTACCCCCTTAGAGTCACGGTGGAAGTGACATTTATATGCCAATCGTTCGCCTTTTAGGAATTGACGAAATTTAATCTCTAAATTTCTACCCGAACTAACACGAGGAAATTGTTTAGTCGAAATCGAAAGTCGAAAAAAAAATAATATCAAAATCTAGATTTATCTGAGATAATTCTAAGCGGTAACCCTCGCGCCTAACAAGAGAGGCAATGCCGCTTCACCGCCTACCACGTTAACTCAAAACGCTGCACTAAGCTGAGGCTCGATCTTACTCTTTTATGAGGCAATCTCTAGCGCTGGAATTATTAGCCCAAATTATTAGTTTAAATCTAAACTGGCTTAGACTGAGCACTCTACTAGCTTCTTAGCCCGCTAGTTCTGTGCGGCTTTTGTGCTGCTTCATGCTGTCAGTTGAATCGGGACGAAAAAATTGGAGTAACTTTACGTGTATGTCCAATTTATCAATGAAACTTAATATTTATTTTAATTAAATAGAAAAAATAAGATAAACCATTTACCTCTAAGTTTGAAGCGCTTGATATAGCGAGGACAGTAACATGGTCCAAAATTTCAATAGGATTGTTGTTTAAGTAGAGCCTCGTCAGGTTTGGCGTATTCTGGAAGAGGTATCGGTCTAGGGAGTGTATTTGATTGTAACCTAGGTTGAGAGTTTCTAAGGCTATGTTTCCGTAAACGCCGTTTTCATAAGACCCTCGAAATATTTCACTCCGAAGAATATCACCTGTAAATATTCAATTTTATATTTTAGATATTATATTGGTAGTGTATGTTACAGTTAGAACGTGCTAAAAATAAAGCTGTTCATTGGAAGCAATCAAGCAAGCTTTGCTTCAATGATTTAATATTATTTTATATTCATAATATTATCCTTCCATATTTTATTAACACAGCGTTCAGTATGTCTAACCAAAGGTATCCAACCAAAAAAGAATGTGATTGAAGGGACTAAAACTTTTTGTTTTTTAGCAACAAGATAATTTTTCTCACTTCAATAATCCACTTTTAACGCAAGTGTAAGTAGTGAGGGGTAAATAACCACAAAGTGGATTATTTTATGCAAAAAGGCGTAATTCGTTACGAGAAAACTTATTTGGTTCGTAAAAATCAAAAAGTTTTACTCTACTTAATGACTTTTTTCTGGGGGATATCTTTGGTTGTGTGTTGTTGTGTTGGTGGACGTACTGAAGGCTGTGTTAAGATGTATTCACATATTTTGGAAGGACCTTATATACATATTTTATCGAGCATTCTTAAGAAAAGCATTCGCTCGACCGGTTATTTTGTCCATTTTGCAAAAAAGATCTCCACGAAAGGACCTTTTGGGTTTAAAAAGACGCTGTAAAAGCCTATATCCACCATGGAGGTCCATTCCAAATATCGATGAAAGACTTTTTAAAATCAAAGGATTGTTTCGAAGGGTATACTCTATATCCAAACTGATAAATTGTCCCTCTTTATAATGTTGGTATAGAAGTGAAGATTTAAAGTCCCACATAAAGCGCTGAGCGGTTCTGTGAGCATTTTGTGGCTTTCTTGCTGCTTTTTTTCGGCGTGTACGTAAGCTGTTGTCATTTCTTTCTCAAAATGCTTATTGTGGCCCGTGTCCTTGCCATACGAATAGTAACGCACCATGTCTATAGGCGTGGCTATTTTCGGCCTAATACCCAAATACAACCCCATAATGCACCCAACGAAGTAGTAATGTTAGCTTAAAATATAGGTATTTCTTTCTAAGGTGACGCCTTTTGCAATATTTGTTTTAATTTTTTATAATATAAAAAAAATAAACTTTGAACACGCCTACAAGCCCAGAGTCGCTATTTTATAATATGGTCTTTTAGGCTATCAGCCATAGATATTTGAAAAAGTTAACCGATAAAACCGCAACTAATGCTAAAGCCCCGTTTTCACTTTGATTAGTGCGTGTGTGAGTGTTAAATGCAGGTGCATAGTATTAAGCCAAAAATACGTGAAGATAGCCGTAGATCAGTGCGAGTGATTCGTAGTCAGCGTAGTAAAAGTGAATAGATGCTTATTACTTATCACTCGCACTGGTCAACGGCTATCTTCACGTATTTTTATCTTAATACTATGCACCTGCATTAAACATTCACACTCCTACTAATGAAAGTGAAAACGGGGCTTAAAGTAATACTGATTTCTTAAAAGTCTTGGCATTCCAAAAAAATCTTATTATAACCGTAAACACTATACATCGAGAGCCATTATCATGTATAGAATCATTTTTAATAATTCATAACTAAAGTGATAAATATCGCCTTACATTGAAGTTGTAAGTACCATTAAGTAGTAACGTGTATAGTAAAAATCGTAAGGAAAACATCACCTTTCCGCTTTGTTGACATCGCAGTATCTCGTATAACGCATTCAACTAGGCATAAATTATATGAATATGATCTATGTTCAATGATATTAAATGTCATCAAAACACTTGTGCCTATTTTTATATGAATTCGCATTTTAAACAAGATAATGTCTATTCAATGTGAGTGATCAATCACAAAGTTTACCTGATATAAGATTGTTGCTCAAGTCCAAATAAACCAAGTCTTCAATCTTGCTAAATGCATCATCCTCAATTTCGACGATACGATTAGATTTAAAGCTAATAGCAATCCTGTTGCCTGGCACGGTCGCCAACTGCGTCACATTAGTTATGGTGTTGTTGAAGAATGTTATTAACACATGATCTAAAAATGATAAAAACAAATATTAAGTAATGCACTGAAAAAGATAGCCTCCAAATGTACATTATGCTATTTATCCAAGATGGGGAAAATTTGTTTAAGGAATCTGTCTAGTTACGAACAAAATATCTAACGCATCAGTTACTTATTTTATTCGTATTAGTCTGGTTTCCGGTTCGTATTGCGAGTACGGATTCCTAACAAGCACCTTATATGAAGCGGGCAAACTCTTACCGAGAGACTAACCCAACGATCCCAATACCGACACCGACAAATACATGGTTAATAATCTTAGTCGTCGGCTTAACGATAAAGATTATTTTTTGTCATTCGCTTTACGCGGAGCGCAATGTCAAAAACCCCATAAATAGTCAAAACGTCGCACTAAGCCGAGGTTCGATTTTACAGGAGACAACCATTAATCTTGTAAAAACTGTAATATCCTTCGAATAATCTGCTTACATTATTACGATATTGCTCTGAAAAAAACTTGAAAACATGAAGTTTTCGTTGCTAATCGAATACGCGCCCAATTTCAAAATTTGAGGCTGAGGGAGCACTTTTCTGGTCCCATAAGTCTGGGGTCACATTTGCAATCCCTACACAGTGTGTTAAGAACCTCGATTTTGTTTCACTTTGTTTTTATTCGAAAATACCATAGTTAATATCATTACAAACGTCCGACCAAAACTCTCAATGCGATACAGCTTTTAGTTTTTTTAATAAAAACCGTTTCAAAGTTTGCTTATATCCGGGTCTAAAAATTTACAAAATAATTTTTTGCAGAAAAACCAAATTAAATATTATAAAATTGATTATGCCATTTAATTAGACAATTAAATGGCATAATCAATTTTATAATATTACTATACTAAAAAATATACTATTCGCGAAAAAAATTAAGGTAAGGAGCTTCAAAAAGTAGGAATTTTGTCTGTATCATTTTAATAAGTAAATGATGGTTAAGTATACTTTCATTTACTAGACATTTTTGAAAAAACGTATTGCAATTCTGGAATTATTGTGTTATGCATATTTTAGAATGTCGAAGCGCTGGAGTCCCAAATTATGTCGTCGCTTGTCATGGCAGACGATCCAAAATTCCAAAATGTTAATACGTTGTGATCCAGGTAGGCATGGAAATTATCGTTAAATTAGGTTAACTGGTATTTTGTTAAAATTATTTGATATTTAACAGTTATTTATTTATGTTATATCAGCCTATATATTACAATAAGTATTAGAAGCAGCAAAAACTCAAAGCCGTCGAGTTAGCGACCAAAAAAAAAGGTCCTCTGGAATAGTTTAACAGTTATCATAAATCATGGTAGCTCAATATTTTTAATTTAATAACATTATTAGAAGCAGCAAAAACGCGAAGCCGTCGAGTTAGCGACCAAAAAAAAGGTCCTCTGGAGTAGTTTTACAATTTTTAACAGTTATTATTATCATAAATCAAGTTAGCTCAAATATTTTTAATAACATTATTATCCTATATGAAGTTATTGGTAATTTTTAACAGTATTTGCTAATATAAATAACAGTTGTTAATTGTTAAAAAAAAATACGAAATTTAATATGTTAACTGTTAAATGATCCATGCCTAAATCCAAGCAACAGCGATTTATCGCCACGTTTTATACCTCATGATGCCTCAGGTAATAAATATAGTGTGGTCCTCGAATAAAAGCCATAGAAATAAACTCATTGTATAAATTCTTATAAACGAAGGGTTTATACTATCCTTTGTTTAGAGTGTGTCAGGCCGATCTCTTTAA
The DNA here is from genome assembly GCA_036924255.1 of Apodemia mormo. Lineage (NCBI taxonomy): Eukaryota > Metazoa > Arthropoda > Insecta > Lepidoptera > Riodinidae > Apodemia > Apodemia mormo. The sequence goes on from JAUPFN010000010.1 coordinate 18,469,546, forward strand.
ATATTTTTCAGGTAGAATTTAAGACCGCCTTTTAGACTCAATAAAGTAACTATCTATACATGTAATAAAATCGTAGGAAAGTCAGAACTGTACATTGAATATTTTTTAAAAGAATACTTGGGGCGTGATCTACAATCGATATCGAAGCCAAAAATATAGTTTTTAGAATTTTTGTCTGTTTGTCTGTTTATCTGTTTGTTTGTATGTATGTGCGGGGTAAACTCAAAAAGTACTGCATGGATTTACTTCAAATTTTGTATGAATATTACTAACAGGTCGGGTCAACATATAGGCTACATATTATCACGCTATCACCTACGGGGAGGAGCTGTGCGGAGTACACGAAGTCCGCGCGGACGAAGTCGTAGGCAACAGCTAGTGCTAAATAAAAAAAATAGTACGTGACAACCCTGAAATACGGATTATGTCGGTACCACAATATCGTTCTAAAAATCGTGGTGTGTTGTCGCGGTAAAATTTCGTGGTTGTTTTTTTTTCGAAATGACGGTGGCAATGTGTTTGGCCACATATATTGCGAAATTGCGAATCTTCGGCGTAGGCGATAATGTAGCTACATTATTAGAAGCTGCGCAAACTTTACACAATTTGGTCCTTCGGCCGTTTTTGCAAGGATGCTGTGTACTTACTGTAAAAATTAGGGAATTGTGTGCATCAGTTTACAAGGTAGCTATGTCCATTGGTCAAAATATTCTCAAGCTAAGCTTTTTAATTCGAATAGTATTAGTAAACATACAAAAAATGTGCTAGTAAATATGTTACTTCAATCTATAAGTATTTTAAATCTAGACAAAATATCACAAATCGATATGTTTTTGACTAAACAAGAATTAACTTCTGTAGAAAAGTTTTTTTTTTACTTTCCACTACGTATGCTAAGGAAGTTACTGATTTTGTACCGATTTTCAAAAATTGATTTTTTACCTCATCTCCACGTTTTAAGGTCCTAGGATCCTTTTCCGATTATTTTCATTATGATGTCAGCATGTGTGTGTGTAAATATGTATTTGTGTGTGCATGTAAACGTCTCATAACTTTTGAACGTCTTGACCGATCGAAACGCAGTTGATGGCATTCAATATGGTTCCGTTTAACTTAGACTTCCTGAAAATCTTGACCGATTTGGCCGAAGGTTTTGAGAAATTTTAAAAAAACCTCAAAAAAAATCGATTAAACAATATTTTTTAATAACTTTCAGATTTATGTACCAATTGAGTACAAAATCTAATCTACTCTATTCCTTGATAAACTGCGTGCAATGTCGTTTCAATTCGTATCAAAATCGGTTTATCTGTTCAAGAGTTATCGTTTACGAAAAGTTTTGAAAAAAGCGTTGAATTTTCAACCAATCATTTTCTGATCCGCTGCAATATTTAAGTACTTAAAAACGACATCGAATGTGTTTAAAAATTAAAATCGAATTATATTTTTAAAAATTACTCCTTTTCAAATATTAAAATTAAGTTGATCACAGCAAACTTACTTCATATTTTTAAATTAACTTTCAGGCTTATAGGTATATTCCGATTTGTTTGAAAATCTAGACAGCTCTTTACTCAAAAAAACTGCATCAAATACCGTAAATTCGGTCGATAAGGTCAATTCATTCGGGATTTATAATGAGAAACATACCTATTTGAAAAAAGTTTTTTTTCTCACAATTTTGTCGTCATTTTTTAACTAATATAATTACAAAAATAGATAGTATTTTGTAACTAATAAAGCAATTTAAAGCTCAAAAATCACGTTGAATGCCATTCGAAAAATGAAAATTTATCATCATTTTTAAAAATATACATCATTTCCAAAATTAAAATATTGTCATTTTTACAAACTAGTTTTTTGAAAACTTCGAGCTCCAAAAATCGATGCTTATTTATAGTTATCGCTTAAAATTCCTTAATTTATCGGGAAGTTTCAGGGATGGCCTGCAGGGTCAACCGGCTTACAGATTTGTATTTTTTTTTTGTTTGTAGGTACTTTGTGATCGTCGTAATGGGAATAATGACATGGGAATTTTCATTAATTTTCAAATACTAGTGTTGGGTTTGGGTGTTAAATGGGTAATTACACTAAACTAACCTTTTCTTAACTTAGGACACTCTTTAGTGACAATATCACAAGCATATAATCTTACTAATTGGGGTTAGATCAATTCGTCTTATTTGTCCTGCTATATTTATTTATTAAGTATTTACCCGCGGCTTTGCTCGCGTTGATGTCTTTAAATAACTGTCAAAGCCATAATCATTAATTATGTCATTAGAATGTAAATAAAATTATTGATGTTTTTAATGTTTGAATGAGGCAATTAAAAATTTTAAAATTTAGCTTAGTTTAAAAAACTGAAAACACACTTTATTGTAATAATGATTAAAAACTAAAATTCTATAACTTAACTATCAATATATAAAATAAAATATCAGTACCTTAAGAAGTTGAAAGTACGTTAAATAATTTTAAAAGAGCTTTTTACTCTTAAAAAATTACTCTTTAAAAAAGCTTAACATAAAATATCAAAGGAATCTCCGAAGTACCGAACCCTAAATTGTCTAACAAATAAAAAAAATTAGGGCAAGTCATATAATGACTTTTATATGTGAATTCTTGACACCTTGTGTTACATTATTGTAATTTTCGTAGGGATCGCTAATTAAAAATTATACTGCTTATTTAATACTCATTGACTGTAGTTTACTTTTTTATATCTATCATAAGATAGCAAAGAAGCAGATGGGTCTCCTGATGGAAAGAGTCAACCATGGCCTATAGACACCAAAAATGTTAATGGTGCGTTGCTATCTTGTGGCGAGGTCTAATGCTACATGCATAAGTTTACCGACTACCTTACTCTCCAAATCGGAACTCGACAGTAACCAGCATATATATCAGACCCGTTCGAGCCGACGCAGAACTCTACCACCTAGTAGTCACGATGTTATTTTCTTTGGATGGTATCACGACCTGCCTGGCAGAACGGCAGTTGGCCTATTCTTCAAAGGAGCCCGGGACCAACACGGGGACTACTACCATAGCTTTCTATTGGTGGAAGAATTTTTAAAATCAGTTTAGTAGTTTAGGCGTGGAAGCGTTGATAACAAACAAAATAAATTCACTTTCGCATTAATTTCATATATCTAAATCAAGTTATCAAAAATGTAAATTAAGTATGGAATGTGTTTGTAATGAGTTTCTTATATTGTGTTTTGACACTAAGCGCTTATGATGAATCAGATAATGAGCTCTGTTATAGAATTTCCCTACATACACTCTAATGTCGTTATGTTTTGCTCACAACACAAAATTTTACTGCTATTTGTGACCCATTCTTCTCGTGTTGGTCCGGGCTCCTTTGAAGAATAGACCAACTGCTGTTTTGCAGAAGTTAAATCACAGCAATAACTAGATAGTTGCTGAAAAAAAAGAAGTAAGCTACGTAACATTAAATTATGATGCTGTTAATACACTAATACATATAGTATAACTAGCTGACCCGGCAAACGTTGTTTTGCCATATAAATTATTTAATAAAAAAATAAGGGTTGGTGATAGAAGGGTAAAAATTTAGAGTTATATGTATTTTTTAATGCTGAATCATAAAAAAATAAAAATAAAAAAATGTCCATAAAGTAAAAACAAATTTTGGGGGTGGACAACCCTTAACATTTAGGGGGATGAAAAATAGATGTTGGCCGATTCTCAGACCCATTGAATATGCATACGAAATTTCATCAAAATCGGTCAAGCCGTTTCGGAGGAGTACGGGAACGAACATTGTGACACGAGAATTTTATATATAAGATAATAAATCATAATCTATACATATAAAATCGTAGGAAAGTTATAACTGTACATTGAATATTTTTTTAAAAAAATACGTGATCTACAATCGATATCGAAGACAAAAATATAATTTTTAGAATTTTTGTCTGTTTGTTTGTATGTATGTCCGGGGTACTGCATGGATTTACTTCAAATTCAACATATGGCCTACATATTATCACGCTATCTATCATACGGTGGAGGAGCTGTGCCGAGTAAACGAAGTCCGCGCGGACGAAGTCGTAGGCAACACCTAGTATGCAATAAGTAAATACCTAATATTAATTGAAATTATTAAGAGTTTCATTGTGTACATTGAACAAGTATATAACGTCAGCCGAAACTATTAAATTAATTTCTTGTACAGTAAGTCTATATTAGAGTTCCACGGACACTTTATAATAGCAAGTCAATTTTTAAAAGGATTAGTTGGAATGTCATGAAACTAATGAAACTTGTACGCTTTTTTTATTATTTCTAAATCAAGCAAATATTCTTCTTTTCTGTCAAAAAGTAAACACTATCTATTTATGACCAACCAAACAAATTAGAAAAACTGGTCTAAAGCAGTCCCGATTTACGTTTATTTTACTTTGGTCGAAGGATTCACGATTATTTACCGGTTTATCGTGTGGCGTGATGGATGGTAAACTCTGTTCACCATCGCCGTAATAACTTTAACTATTGTAGTATTTTACAACTGATGAACCAAACTGCATGCGTATTTCTGATGTAAAACTGAGGCTTAGCACATCAACATGGTGTTACTTTTGGGATATGTTAGGTTGGCTGCAATAATCGAGCCAGCTACGTACGTCGTACAATGGCCCAAATGGCTAAGTGCGGATGAAGCAACGGCTAATAAAAATTAGGGTGTATCGTGGTGTTTTTAAATGTAACACTGTCCAGTACGGAAAGCGAACCCAGGACCGGAATAGGCTAAGCACTGTATCAGAGTTGAAAAAAATAAAGACATAAAAGCTGTTCTCCTATTTTACGATTAAATATTCCATTTTGTATTTGTGTGCGTATTATATAAATTCGTCTTAATATAATATATAAAAAGAATTATGCCGGTGATATAATCAGCTACTACGTTTAACAATGCCAAAAATGAGATTAATATTTCTCAATTAGTTTCACATAAATGGCGTGTATGTAGTATGTACGTCGTTCACCAAAGCACTTAATTAATATATTTATCGTGAAAAAAATATGTGAAATTGTATTACATTGACCACCTGAAGTCCCGAATTCGATTCCAGGGTCGGTCAATTAAAACAAATGTGTTTTTTTTTTCAGTTTTCTGGCAAAAACAACGTTGCCCGGGATTGAATAAGTTCCCGGTTGGCGATAGGCTTGCCACCAAAAAATACTTTAAAAAAATTGTTTTCATTCTAATTGGTATATTTTTATTTAGATTCCCATCAGATCATGTTACCATGTATTAAAATAAGGCGTAAAATAACTAACACGTGTTTTATATGTACATATACATAGATGAACGGCTAGACTGATATATTTTACTTTTTTTTTATTGATGAATATTATATTTTAATACTATTTAGCCTATTCTGGACAAAGATAACCCAAAGCTACAAAAATCGCAACAAAATTGGCCCCTTCGTTTTTGACTTATAATAATTGAGATAACTACCACGACTTTTTTTTATATATACATATAGGAACAGTTTGATGTTTTTTACTAATTTTTTATTGATAAAAATAATATTATTAAAACGTTATTTGTTCTTCAATAAATCAGCAATATTTTTTGAACAAATATTTTTTTGCTGACATTACTAATTTCACACTTGTGGTGTGAAGTTGATAACAAGCACGATCCTATTCTCAGTTGGAACGCATAGTATCTTCGGCGAATCGTGGGTGCACTGCACTTGCTGTACTTCTGCCTACCTCTTCGGGGATACGGGCGTGAAGATACTTTTATATTGTAAAGATAACTAATATATCGATAATGTTCAGTCATAAACGTATGAATAACGTTTACTTCTGCCATTATTGTGTGATAAAGAAGACTCGTGACAACTATATTGAATAGTAGCTCGACACACATTTCACATAAATCTAGTTCACATTTAATACTTGTACCTTTGTTTTCTGCTTTGTTTATTGCTTCTGGCCAATTAGGAATTCTATCGATATCACGCCGTGAACAGTTTAATGTTAGATTATTAACATCTTGAATATAAATATCACAAGGCCTGTTTTTATCTTCGCTTTGTGCGCAGCTCACGGAAAGTAGGACACATATTATCACAAACACCTACAACATAGAAACACCATTATTTGTGTTATCTAATACACACACTAGATGCTGGCGATCAGCATTTTTTTTTTGTGAAAGGCTTTACTCACACCGCGATTTTCTCGTAGAAAATACATCTTCGGCGAAATTAGAAAGGACACTGCAGCTACGCCTCCTGATAAACCGTGTTGTTTATCTTATCAGCTGTTAGTCGACAATATCACAAAGTGTCATCAAACATGGAACCCCTCATTGGCTTATACTGTGTTTTATCTTGTTAACATAGATCAATGTTTGTTCAATTATAAATCTTTCACTTATAGGAGATTTTGAATATAACGGCGCAGAAGCTTGAAGAGATAATCAAACCTCTAAATGAAGATGTTTACGATGATGTCAGCAAACATAAATACGACGAAATTGGCTCTCCTGACTCAACGGAAGAAATGAAGAACTTAGAAAGTCGGCAGGCGGCAGTCACACTATTACAAATAAAAAATCACGATCCCACAAAATACGCTGTACAACAAGAGGAAAGTCCTCACATAACGTACAATACTATACCGAGTTTACCGCCTTCAGACAGAGCGAGAGAGGTTATGCACTGCAATGCCGTCATCGACATTATAAGTAAGGCTGTCGCGGTCGCGCAGCGAGAAAATGAAGAATCTCATAAATTTCCGCCTAACTATACTAGCGTTATAGACAGAGCGCATGCGCCAACTGGCAACGAAATACAATACTCGCAAGAATATGCCGAGGACCAGTACAATGCCTTTAATGCAGCTCACAGTGTCACGAGTCCAGCTAGCAATGATGACCATGACAATAAGGAAATGGATCTCTCGTTATACGGGTCAACCAAAAACGAAATAAATGAACAAAACGAACAGACTGACCGTGATACTACCAACACATTTTTACACAGAACTTTAACAAGCAAAACATCAAGTTTCGTGGATGAATACAAGCAGCACATATTCGGAAGGACGGGCAGTAAAACAAAACACTCGAAGGATAACTCGTCGGTCTACGAAGAATGTAGTCAGAGCAGTAGTGGGTCAGATCCTGACCGGTTACAAATGGATATATCTGAGGTGTCGCAGGTAAACATTTTACTATATTATTTAATATTATTATTTATTAGTATGTCTTCAGCTTCTCAGCTGAATAACGTCTGCTGTGAGATACAAATCACTCAAAAATGTAGAAAAAACTGAATTTAACTATTCAAAATTGAATTTTTTTTAATAAATATTTTAAATGCTATGAAACTACAGAAATCGACTTCCAAACTCTGTGTTCCAAAAACCCTTGATGGGATCTTAACCAAAATGTTTCGATCAATGTTATAAAACTATGAATAATTTAAAAAATAATTAGAGGCACTTATTATAGGCACGTATAGTTTTTCGTTTGCTAAATTTATAATCTTTTAAAATTAAAAAGTTTATTAATTATTTAACTACGCTTAAGGAATATTTCAATAAAAATACGTACAAATATAATACGAGAGGTATTTAAATAGATTAAAAATTAATAAGTACTTAATCTATAAAATATGTTGTCCTAATTTTTGACATAAAGTTTTGATGACATGACTTCTTGAACTATTACGTACTTGAATTAATATAATAAAAACAAGCGAACAAGTATCACTTCGCCTGTCTAGGGAGTGAACCCACCATCCAGACGGGCTTGATTCACTACGATTCACCGGTTTAATTACTGCCAGGATAGGTGGTAATCCTATCACTGCATTGTCAACCTTAGAAACTATCATTTTATATTTTACAAACCAACACATTGTAACGTGATTTTCAGTTTACGTGGTGGTAACACATCTTCATTAGACTATTACTAACTAGACTAAGCTAACATTGAGATTTAGACCGAAAAAATTGTAAAAAAAATTAGTCTAGTGGCAAGTCTAAGATCATAAGGTCCCGGTTTCGATCACAGGGTTGGGCTTTTTTTTAAAAAGGGCAATTGGACCACTTCTCGTTCGCACCACTGTAACTTCTGTAAACCAGAATCAACAGTGGCAATCGACTTGATAACCACTGAGTTGCGAGCTCAGAGTACCCTGGGGAAAAACTTAGCTGTCTTAAGACCCGCAACGAAATTAATCAGAAGTATATAGGAGGAGTAAAGGAAAGGAAAATACATCCTGTTTCCCCCCTTTTAAGCAGAAGACAGCAAAATATTAAAATCATAAAAATGCTACGAAATGAGAGTTGGGCTGTGTTATTGTGGTTTTTTCGGGGTTATGATCAAAAATCGAAATCTTATTAGCGGCTCGAAGTCTGACGGTGATGAGTTCACACTCCTGTACCTTGGATATAATAATAGGGGAGCCCAAGAGGATTTTTAGGGAATTACTCGAGCGCGCTAGATTTAACATAGGGGCTACCTTGCATACTGTTGAGGCTCTGTAATAAAATAAGCCCTTTATATAGAGCCGGGCATCAAAGGCAGCAAAAAAAATGTCAATAACTTCGGCTAGTCTAAATTTTCAGATTACATTTTTTTGTTATTCTTACTAATTTTGTGACCCTCCCTTTGCCTTACGCTACACTCAAATCGTCAGATTTTCTAAATTTGAGCTCGCAATCAACCCACCATACCTTGATCTGACGCGTTTCAGTGTTTCCATGTCACTGTTTTTTTTTCTGTAATTTTTCCCCACCATAAAATGAAAAACATATAATTTTTTATTTTTCCTCTCATCTAATCTAAAAAATTCAATAGATCCCTATGACGCTCGAGTAAGCTTCGTGGGCTAGCTACTATAAGCACGTAAAGCTTTTGATCGCTGATAGCGGAAGAAACGTGTGACTCTTGGGATACCGGAACGCATATTGGCATTTGATTCACTCTGCCTAGCCCGTAAAAGAACCGGTGTGATATTTTTTTAAATAATAATGCTGTCGCTTTAGATTATAAAAAGAGACTTACTAATATATTTCGCAAACAATGCTACGTAAATATTTATCCCGCGCATGTATCCTAATAACACCAAAGTTCATTGTGTTCTTATCTGTTAAAGGTTGTATTGTTAATAAAAAAACATCATTGTATGTGAAACTCAGGTTACACGAAAAAAACATCGTAATTCATTCTATTTAACTAAATAGATATTTTAGTAATCAAATTATATTATTAGCCCATTATTCACGAGGGAGTAGGTTGAATTTGAACTTCATAATTAGCCAACAGTTTTATGTCTCAACTAACTAACGTAGGCCTGGCTTCGCTGCCTGTAAAGTTGTCATTAAAACATATTTGTATTACGGCCTATCATTTGCCTAACCACGTGTTTGCACTATACAGGATGCCAGAAACGGTATCCAATTATGTGATACAGCGCCTTAGAAATATTTTGTAGATCGTACACAAAAAATTTAACTCAAGAAACTAAATATTTTGGACACATATACTCTTACACTTTATATTCTACTACATATACACTTTATATCCTGTTTACTAAACATTGCCATTTATTTCATTGTAATTCTTTCAAAACAATCTAGTTCTACGTCAATTTATGAATGAGGTTGTAATAATTCTTTTACTTACAATTTAATATTAGACCTAAATAATGGTAGTTTAAAAGATAAGGAATCGTGCATGACGATACTGCACTTAATGTTAGTAAACAAATATTGCGAAGGTGTTTCAAGGTTTTTTATAGATAGCAATCAAGCAGATGGATGGAATAATAAACCATCACCTATGGTGTACCCGGGTACCAAATACCCGGGTGAGACAATGCGGAACTCTACTACCTAGTATTCACGATAGTATTGACACGTAAATACGTAAATTTTCAAAATGGTAAAAGTTGATGTTAACGAATAATAAAACGATGATTTATCGCGAAGTTTAATACAAATGAACAACACGATCGAGTCTCCTTACATTGTTTGCTTTAGGATTACCTTTAAGAGGCAATTCACACTTTAGGCCAACTTTTGACGAGAAATCAAAATTTTCCAACTCCTAATTTTTCATATTATAAGGTACTTTTATTTAATTAAATGGTGCCATTAGATAATTTTATCCTTTAAATATTGCCTCAATGAAACAGATTTTTTAATCTTCAATTGTATTTTTTATAATGTTCTCCGAAATCAAGTTTCGATAATACGCAAGGAAGCTATTTTTCCAAAAGGTATTGGTACTGCTAGAATCAACAAACTTAGAACAAATACTTAATTACCAGAAACATCTAACAATTGTGCCTGAATGGATTAATTTTTTCCTAAAAGATCTATAACTATATCTAATTAATTAAACAAGTATACCTATTCAACGAAAGTTAACGAAACATTAACTGGGTTTTTGTTATCAAAAAATCACATTTTCCTATTGAAATTGGCATAGAATAAAACTATATTCTATTCTTATGCAAAAATAAGTCACTTAAATAATATTTATTTATTTTTTAATTCAAAAATAAATAAAAGAGAATACTATAAAATCCGCTACGTCCGTGTGCCAAAATTAATACCGCGTAGTAATAATTAAAATATTATAAGTATCAATACTATTTTTATTTTACTAGCACTAGGTGCACTATATGGACGACGTCCAGCTCTCGCATCGATTAGAAAACATCTAAATTTCAGTTAGGTGATTTTGTGAAATCGCTCTTAAGTTTAATATATTTCGTAAGATTCGAAATCAACTCCTAAACTTGTCCGCATTTAATACATATTTTTAAGCTTGTAGAATAATACCTAGATAAAGTTGGAATTTAAGTCAGGTTAACGCAAACATTTAGTTCTCACCATAATGGTTTGTGGTTAGGATTGTATTGTCAGGCCAGGAATATATTAAACAGTAAGGTGTCAATTTTGCTATAAATCATTAATCAATCATCAATTAGCTTTTTAAAATGCACGTATTTTGAAATTAAATAATAGTATTAATAGAAATTAAATAAAACGTTCGTGTATTTCATATTTTGTTATTAAATTATTTTGCCTTTGCATGCGACGGTTAGAGTGTTTGCGAGAGTTAAGTGTTGACATAACCAATAATCATAGACTATAATACTTTTCAGACAAGGATGTCGATAATTACTGTAAAAAAACGAAGGAAAAATCATTAAACCGTTCTTTATTTTGTTCTAAGTTATTGAATTATTTAATAAAATAGAAAATTATTCTAGTTGATTCTAGTATTTGTCACTTCAAAAGACACGCAAAAGATATTCAAACTTAAAATCGCCTGTGTTCTTTAAGCAATGGTAAATCTCTTTCTATCAGGATAGTCATCTGTTATCCTGTAATATATAAAAAAAACTTCAGGGAGTCAGAAGTCTACATAATTTTGTAAATTTCTTGATTATTAATTAAATATTTCTGTCATTGTAGTCCGTGCGGCGGGTTTTAACAAGGATACGTTTTAACTAATTGTTATTAATGTGATAAAACGGATCTTTATTATTCTCCTGTAAGATATACATAATGTTAAAAAAAGGTTCCCTTTAAATAATTTCAAATGCACAGAATACGAAACATATCTTTGGATTAATTATATATATATTTGAAATGTATGTTATTTGCAAAATGTTTTTAGTTTTGAAAATGTGTGTTTACAGGACGATCCCGAGGAAACGCAGTCAGTGCCATCAACGCAGTCATCGCCCAAACCGCCTAACGAACATGAAAATGACAAGGAATCGTTATGGCAGGCTCTTCATAGACAAAACGGTATGTAATATCAAGTATTACTTATTCATCCTGATGTCTAGAGGTTTTATCCTAACTACAAGAAATAGGGGCTTGTGTTTGATTTCTAATATTTTCAGATATTTGTAGATATCAAGTATATATCTGTATCAATATTTAGTGTAAGCTTAAACTTCTGACTTATAGAAACTTAATCTTATAGCCAATAAATTATATTAGAACAAATTGAAAAAGTCAACTGATCGTTTAATATATCCATTAAAATTATCATAGAAGAAAAAAGTATATATACACAAAAAATACATACATATCGTCAATATCATCATTCTGCCCGATAGATAATGCTTAAATGAAAATTTAGAATAACAAATCCTGATACCAATAAGAAGATTATTTCAAAGCCTTACCCACCTTCAGAAAAAAATAGTGAATATATTTTCTAAATGAAGTTGATGTGTAAGTATATGTGGATTGCTGACAGAGTTCAAGTATAAAGAACAGACAAATAGTTGAAAATTCTATGTGTAGCATTCTCAAAAGTCTCTACTGTTACAAATTCACCAATGTGTTGGTCTGGACTCCTTTTGAAGAATAAACCATCTGCTTTCATTTTGTAAAAGGTAACCGATTATACATACAAGGGATACACCAGGAGTCGGCAACCTTTTGAGTCTTAGTTAATTTGCAAGAATATAGGTGTTACAATTTATTAAAATTAATCAAATGTACCAGCATATTTAATTACCTATAATATGGTGTGCAAATATTTAAAAATACTTGAGATATCCCGTTATGCACTTAATAAATAAAAATTTGGTTATTTACTTTTGTTACAGTTTTAGTATTTACCTTGCTCCCTGCTAGCTGGATTAAGTTCCTGCCAAGTAATCCTAGCTACGCCACTGAAGGAAATGGTTAAACGCAGAGGCATTGTGTTTAAGCGAGCCGTTGCAAAACTCATGTACAAATAGGTAGTCTTCATAAGGGTTTGGAACCAACATGGGGGATGCGCTAATTTTTGAATCAACGAGCTGTATTGAAAACTAGCTGTTGTCTGCGACTTCGTCAGCGCGGACTTCGTTTACTCCATACTGCTCCTCCCCTGTAGGTGAAAGTGTGATAGTATGTAGCCTATATGTTGACCCGACCTGTTAGTAATATTCATGCAAAATTTGAAGTAAATCCATGCAGTACTTTTTGAGTTTACCCCGGACATACATACAGACAAACAGACAAATAGATAAACAGACAAACAGACAAAAATTCTAAAAACTATATTTTTGGCTTTGATATCGATTGTAGATCACGCCCCAAGTATTCTTTTAAAAAAATATTCAATGTACAGTTTTGACTTTCCTACGATTTTATTATATGTATAGATTTATCGGAAGTATCACTTATCGTGAGTTTACGAATAATAGTGTCTGATCGGCATTTTAGCTAATTTTTCAACCATACGTTAGTGCAGTGCGTTTATGTATTAAAAATAGGAAGGAGAGATAAAGAAAGAGAGGGAGACAATTTGATTGAATTTTTTGAACTCTGAAACATTGGACATATTTGATTACGATTCTCTTAATTTTCCTTGTGTTTTAATTTCCTATCGGATGTCTCATAATTTTTTATCCCAACCTCGTTTTTGATTTGGTTGATTATTTACTGTGAAATGGTTAAGGTAATGTTACATCACACTAATCTAATCAGAACAAGAACAATTTTATTTATAAAATTTAACTATCTTATAGCTTTGATTATAAGATCCTGTTTTCGATTCCTGCAAAGCAAAGTGTCTATGGGGCTATTGGGGAATTGTAGCAGCCCAAATTTTGTTATAAGTGTGTCGACTTACATTTGCATCACGCATCGCATATCGATATCATCGCATCTAACTGACGCTAGTGGATGTAAATAAATGCTGGGATGAACATCACATCCCATATCGTCAACCAATAGGTGGCTCTTGGTGAATGTAATATCTGTTGACGTGTTATTCAAAATGTCTAAGGGAATTGCGATAATTCTAAAAAAATATTCTTTCTAATAAGGTCGCGGCGGGGAAACGACGCAACTTTTAAGGAGGTTAATCAACAGCAAACACCTGGGCATGACGGTGTCTCCCTTCAGAAGTACGTCATCGCCACTGCCGGCTGCCGGGCTACCGTCCAATGGGGCTGTGTCACCGGTAAGTCTTGATAGTTATGGGTCCTGATATTCTTAATATTTAATAGCATAAATACGACTCACTTCGTAGAGACTCGCTCGCTTAGATTCGCACGAGTCTTCGTTATATTGATTAAACGCCTTTAACGAAAAGTTTTAATGCGCTGTACATATCAGTTTGGATTTTTTTATAGTAAATAATACTTCAATTTTTTTTTATTATCTTTATGTCTACTCTAGACATAAAGATAAAAAACACTTGTAAATAATAGATTGAAAAACACTATAGTTAATGGTTGTAAGTAAATAATAAAAAGAATATATTGCTTAACCATAATAGTAAACCACAACGAAATAATTAGTGTAATAATATTCAAAAAGTATGATCACTGCACGATGTTTTAATACTCGTTAGTCGCGAGCTTGGTTAATCGCCGTTTGTAAATAATGAACATCTATGCGTCGCTCACGTTACAAGACGGTATTTTTTCACTCTGACACACATCTGTAAATGACTGTTCCATGTCAGTCATAAATGATTATAATCACGCAGAAATTAGCATGCGTATCTTGTTTATATCTTTATAGCTATGCTTGACATCCGCCCACGATGAAAAGGTCAAAATAACCATTAAAATTCGAAATCATTCTAAAATAAAATGCAATGAACATATGACTGCAACGAATAAATAACCATGAAATGAATGTTAATGGTGCAGTGTCATAAAAGTAGCCGTAATTTACATGCACTGAGACGCGCCATCGCAGTTCCTGGCGACCAACGTAAATGATTTTCCTGAACCTTTACTACCTAATAAATCTTTGCCATAACATATTCTGGCCTTCTATTGTTATTCTGTAACCTTACACTTAGTTTAATAATTTAATAATACTACTTATTATAAATGGAGTCATTATTATAAATAACCTCCGTAAAGACTCGTCAGGTAAACCAAACCGAGTTGATCCAGGGCCCTCTTGAAGAAGAGACCGTAGTGCATTTTTGTCAGGCAATTCTTTTGGCCAAACGTGTCATTATCGTGACTAATTTAAAGGTGGTAAATTTCCACAGTCTCGTCCGAGAACGGTACTACTACCGTATATTTTCCTAACGCAATAGCGTCAGTGTGTGTTGTGGGTCCGTTTGGAAGATGAAGTAGCCGCTAAACTTATGCATGTGACATTATCATACCACAACACTACTAGCAAAGCACTAATAAGAATTTTGAGACTTACTTAAAGAAAACCACAAGTGATGGATATTTCTTTCCATTTCATTTCCATTCCATTATTAGAGCTATCTGATTTTTGCAACACTATGATAATTTAAGGAAAAGTCGTTCGTGTTGGAATGATAATTGCATATAAACTTATGTATTTTTCATTACATTGCTGTTAGATGGATTGCAATTTTCTATTATCATATTTGATGTCTATGTCGCAGACAATTCGTACGTTTTGTCATTACACACACGGCGTCGTCATTTTATAAACGTAAATGTTCAATACTAATTGCTGAAAGCAAATTGTTGAGGTCGACGGAGCTCCATTGCACGGCGCTCCTTTTTCCGGGTGTGGAATCAAAAGGCAACCTAACAAACATACTTATTTTTTATGTAAGAAGCCAGGTAGGGTTTTAGTTCTTAATCATCAACACATTTACATAACAAGTAATTTAAACAATGGGCCACGGCAACTTGTTAAAGACGGCGGTAAATGTCTTGCATATTATAAAATGACAACATTTTACATCCGGCATAAGGCATTTTCTAAAACGTATTTATCTTTGCAATCTGACGACGCCTTTTGTAAATAGGCATATTATAGAATTTACCTGCGACATCTATATGAATCTGTTTTCTCTTTCTACTAGAAAAGTCATCAGCTTCTTTGCTGTTACAATTTGAGAAATAACCGTTATTCAAAATCTTAAAAGTCAGCCTAGGAACTACATATTATATTACTAGCTATATAAAACTTTACCCCCTCTTTTAAGGGATTGGGGGCAGACTTCCAAAAAAATTACGCAAGATTTTTTTGTTAGTAACAAATAGTCCGCATACCAATTTTTAGCTTTCTACCTTGAAAATTGCGGAATGCTCCATACAAATTTCCATCTCCCATTTTAGGGAAGTGGAGGGTTAGAAAGAGACAAAAAGTAGCCTATATAACTCTCTATTCCTTCAACTATCTCCACTTAAAAAATCACATCAATTCGTCGCTCCGTTTTGCCGCGAAAGGCGGACAAACAAACACACACATACACTTCCCAAATATTATTGCTAATACCCATAATATTATTATGCGTATTAGCAATAATATTTGCAGTATTAGTCATAAAGGAGACAGGGATTTTTGGGCCCAAACGTAGAGTTTAAGTGTGGTTCAAAATCGGTCTATTTGGGATTTATCAATGAACAAAATTAAAATTAAACTCTGTGGCCATTGGTCATACCATGATAAGCGCACTTTTTGCTAAACAATGTTAATAATACAATTAGCATCAGATAGACAATCTCCATCAACACTGTACTCTTCTACAGTCTATGAACAAGATATCAAGATAAGTTAAAAAACAGAATATTACATTTGATCGTAATAATACATATGCATTGTGCATAATATATGTAAAATTATTTTTTGTAATTATCACTTTCTGACCTAAGGCCACAGAATTGTTTTTGACATTGCATCGAAATTATTCAACCTATTGATTATAATATTTATTTAGCTTAAGCAATATTTTAGATCTCAAAAATTGAGTGCCATCATCGTTCTCAAAATATTCACCTTTTCAAAAATTAATATACTGCCATTTTTAACAAATTAGATGTTTGAACTGAAAAGCTACGCACATTTTTTTTACTCTTTTGAGCTTAATATACCTAAATTTAGTGAGAAGTTTCAGGGATGGCCTGTAGGGTCAATCGTTTACACATTTTTTGTTTGGTAAAAGCGAGTTTTTTTAGTTTTTAAACTATTAATTATTTTATTAACAGTACGATGATTCCCCATAAAAAAATCCAATAACTTTGGCTTGTAGAAATTGTCAGATTATATTTTTTTCATTATTCTTTATTCTTACATCATTTCCTATATAATAAAATAAAATTCAGACGCGCTCGAGAATGTCAAATATCGTTTTCTTTGCAATATTGTGACCCTCCCCCTCCCTTACGCTACACTTGAATAGGAAGATTTTCGAAATTTTAGCTGGCAATTAACCCATCATACCTTAATCTGGCGTGATTTTGTGTTTTTTTTCCATGTCGTTATTTTTTTTAACATTTTTTTATCTGTAGATTTTTTCCCCATCATTGAAATGAAAAACATTATATAACCTTTTATTTTCTCTAGAATTTAATCTACAAAATCCAATAGGTCTCCACGACGCTCGAGTTACTACCCATTTAGCATCTTGTAGTTTTATGTGTGTATTATGTTACCAGAATGAGGAATGGCAAAGCAGCGGTCGCGGCACTCTGTCGTCGGCGCCGGCCAACTCGGCGGGCGGCGGCACGGCGCGCAGAAAACAGAGCTGTCCTGCGCGCGCGCAGCCCGTGCACGAGCCCGCGCCCACGTGGCCTACATCCGATGTCAGTAATAAATCCCTCCTACTAGTTATTTTCGTCTTGACAGAGAAGATTAAAAAAAAAAGCAAATGCGAGTCGGAATCTCACACATTGGGCTCTATATCACCGAGCGATATTAACAGAGGTTACTTGTATAGGGATCACTTTTCAGAATTGACTTTATTATTTACATGTATTACATATCAATGTATTACACTATAACCCTCATTCTGTAAAAGTTTCAAGTGTCACTTTATTTCCGTTTAAGAGACAGAGCACCGTGGCAGAGGTATATTAATAAGATTTCGTTTTTCACCATCTCGCTACGGAACCCTAAAATAGCAATCAATTCTAATATTATAAATGCGAAATTAACTCTGTCCGATTTGAATGAAATTTGGTACAAAGATAGTTTGAGATCCGAGAAAGGGCATAGGATAGTTTTTATCTCGGAAATCGCAGGGAACGGAAACTATGCGGGTGAAACGAAACCCCGGGAATGTCTACCTTTTAAACTACGGTAATAAAGAGTAACGCACTATGCCCAGCGGTGCGTCTAGCGGCGTGACTATAAAACCAGCCTTAGACTACATTATTTTAGATTTTTTTGTCCAAGCGGACGAAGTTGCGGGTGCATTGCATTGCAACTATTGCATTCGTGGATGCGTGCGTACGTGCGTGTGCAATATGAATATTGCATACCAAAAAAGTTTATATCGATACTAATTATTATTAATTTTATTTTATTCCTTTCAACGTTTGCGTTTAAAAGTCCACTTCAATGTTATGTTTTATATGAAAGACACTTGTAGTATTTTAAAATAAACCGGCCAAGTGCGAGTCGGACTCGCGCACGAAGGGTTCCGTACCATCCCTATTCAAGTTTCTACCTGTTTCTTAAGATCGAGTAAAATATGTTTAAAAATTACGTTTGTTGTATGGGGACATCCTTAATTTTTTTTATTTTTAATATATGTTGTTTTAGTGGCAACGGAAATACACAATTTGTGAAAATTTCGGATTTCTATCACGGTTAATGAGATACAGCCTGGTGACAGACAGTCAGACGGACAGACAAACAGCGGAGCCTTAGTAATAGGGTCCTGTTTTTACCTTTTAGGTAAAGCACCCTAAAAATATAACTAAAATCCAACCGATTTCACGAACATAGTCGACGTCTAGTCATGAGTTACCATTAACCGTGACTAATAATAAATGATGTGTAACATTTTTCTTCTCGCTTTCCCGCAATCTGTGGGGGTAACTTCTTGAAATGCACCAGAACTGTGTAACAAAAAGCCGAGGAAAAGAGCGCTATTTGAATAGATCAATGTGCGTACGTGGTGTTTTATTTGGCCTTATGATATATAAAACGACTCGTTTTAATTACGAGTAGTAACATTTTGTACGAGGTGTAAGTTAAAAGTGTTATTATACATGTCCAAACAACTCGGGGAACGCTTCGTTATTGTTAAATTGGCTGCTAAGGCTATTGCTACAAATAATGGGTCGTTGATTATAGGAACCGCAGAGGAACCCGGCACTAATCATTTAGATGCGACTATTGTAAAATATGCTCATTTTCAACTGACGAAAAAATTGAGGTTATCAATTTTAAATGTATATAATATGTAATACTTTTGGAATTGGATAATGTTTGCGTACGATAATCTATTGAGGCATTTAAGCAGGTGTTTAGTACACGTTTTCACATGTCGTATATGTATGCGTATTTATATATTTGTCCACAAATTTCTTGGGAACCAGAAGGCACATCGAAATAGTTGTTTTATTTAAATCAAGTATATTCCAACAGGATCAGTCTAAGTTTCATCAAAATCGGTTCAGTAGTTGTTGATATACGAGTATAGTTAATATTTGAAGTCGGTTTATTTTTTGAAATTAAGTACTATTATTATTTGTACAGTAGAACCTTGATAACCTAAAGCCCAAGGAAACACAAAATACTTTAAGTTATAGAGGTTATAAGTTATCAAGGGTTTATGGTGGGGATGAGTTTATAGTCCCTATTTTTACTGCAGTGGTTCATTCTCATGATTTGCTCTAAGCTTTAAGGGATTCCAGAAAAACAAAATATTTGTTTGTTTTAACAGTTTAGTTAAACTGTTAACGTAAACAATAATCGTTTCTTGTATATTTTCACAAGTTGTGAGCACGTGCAAGCAATAAATTGACCAACCTTTTGTTTTGCACTTTCTTTTAAATTACTCATTAACTAACCTAAGATGGCAACTCGATTAAAATGAAAAAAATCGAGTTTCATTGCAAAAAGCAACCTTTTGCACTCAAAAGCTGCAGCCTAACATGAATAAGGTGGATCAGAAGATCATCGCTAGAACGACCTTGATGAAAGTCGTATTCTTTTTCGCTTATTATTTTACTCCAAATTTAAATTATAGAGGTCGTCAAAACATTTCTTTAAGTTAGTGAGGGCCAATACTAAAATTATTAATTGAAGTTATAGAAGCTGTGTATTTTAAGTGATGGAGGTTTTGGACTCCAAGGGGAAGGAAGAGATTATTTTTTGAAATTATAGAGGTTTTTACGATATCGAGGTTTAAGTTATCGAAGTTCCACTGTATGTTATTCTAAGCAGCGATTTGTATCGTCGTCAGGAGGGCGGGAGCGGCGCGGGCGCGGCGCGGGGCGGGGCGGGGGCGGGCGCGCGCGTGGAGCTGTCGTGCAGCAACTGCGGCACGCACACCACCACCATCTGGCGGCGCGACGCGCGCGGCGAGATGGTGTGCAACGCGTGCGGCCTCTACTACAAGCTGCACGGCGTGCCGCGCCCCACCGCCATGCGCCGCGACACCATACACACGCGCCGCCGCCGCCCCCGCCACGACGGGAAACACGCGCGCGCCAGTCAGTATACACATACTATCAAACACTAGGCACTATACACATACATATTAAACACTAGACATGTCGAACACTAGTCACTAGACACATACTTACCAAACACTAGTCGGTATACACATACGTATTAAACACTAGTCAGTATACATATCAAACACAATACTTCTTTTTACCTATTAAGAAAAGAGCCTGCTCATTCTTAAAAAGTCGGCAACGTTATACAAGACCCCTGGTAGTGTAGTTGTCTACGAGCGGCTATAATCACTTACCATCAGGTGAGCCCCTGTCCGTTTGCCCCCTCTTCTATAAAAAAAAAACCTATGCCCATTGTACAGTGTGTAAATAAAACCCTGTCCGATCGTCAAAAGTATATTTGGTAGCTTAATACAAACATATCTGTCATTATTTTATGGATATTGATAAATAAATTTTCAAAATATTTACTTGATTTATGGGGAAGTTCTTCAAATTTAATACTAAAATGAAGCACTTTAAAATTCAATATTTTTTTATTATAATAAAAGGATTTTTTTTATAATGTCATTGACCTACCTATATACCTTTTTCGGACCGGACAGGGTTTTTTTACAACCTGTATACTTTGAAACTATCCTACCGATGTGAACAAACCCGATTCCATTTGAAAGTCAATAACGATTGACAAAAAGATGCCAATCGAAGGCTCAACAAAAGAAAGCCACACCAACCTTCTCCCGCGGTATAATCCGGTACAATCCACGGTATACCCGTATGGTAATACGTTTGCCGAGTCAGCTAGGTAATGTATAAATGTTGTTGTCATTCTTAAATTGATCACCACGTGGCCAACCATTTTTTGAAATATCTGTATTTCATAAAATGGCTAACTAAAACTGGCGATTTGTTTAAACGAATGATTGATGTCAATCCACGTTTGGCCATTTTATTAATTGAATAATAAAATTTATCTTAAAACAAATTACGGTGATAGTTACGCGCGTCTAAAATAATAACGTGCATGCTTGCCACCCAGCTAGCGGCTCAAAATCGCCGGCGATGCCACGTCCGATGTCATTAAAACGTACATGGAGTAATAGAGGCCTGACTTTACACCAGTTTTCATGAAACTAACAGCCAAATAACATTATATTTCAAAGGTTAGTGCAAAAAATCTGTAAACAGGTTGACCCTGCTGGCCATCCCTGGAACTTCCCGCTACTTTGAAATATTTGAAGCTCATAGAATAGCAAAGCACCATTAACATCTTTGGTGTCTATAGGCGATGATTGACTCTTTCCATCAGGAGACCCATCTGCTTGTTTGCTATCTCATGATATATAAAAAAACAAAACTTATATCCAAGCATAGATTTTTTCTGAGTCCAAAAATCTAAATTTTGTTATATGTAGGTCACACTACAAGTTTTGCGTAACTTAAAAAAACAACACGTTATAACCAAAATATTATGTTTATTGCTTTTCAAAATAATCTCCTTTACATTTTAACCATTTTTCATGCGATCGAACCATTTTTTAAAACCATAGATCTGAAGGCATGTTTTCTATGTGCTGATTAAATGCTATCACTGCCTCTTCGGAGTTGGTAAAAGTAAAACCTCTCATCAAATCTTTGATTTTGAAACGTTAAACGAGTAAAACTCGCTATTAAATGTTTCTCGGAGTGATTTCTTAAGGCGAGGTATTTCGATGCGCGTCAATTCTATAGAAAATGGGTGGCGCGGTATGTTCTGAAACCGCTGGGAAACCACTCGGTCGCCTCTTACGACCTGCCTGGCAGAACGGCAGTTGGCCTATTCTTCAAAGGAGGTTGGCCTATTCTTCTTATACATATATATTTATATGTATAAGAAGAATAGGTTATATAAAAATTGTCGATGACATTTGTAAAACTTTGTGTATGTGTTTGTTACTCTAAATTCCGCAAATCAGCACCTGTAAACTTTAGACTGACACTGTACCTTTTTTTTATCAGAAATCTAATTTTTGAGGTTTAAGACGTTAAAATTCCGAAAATAATTTCGAGTTCGACAAATTTTGGTGTTAAGCTTCTTCTCTCTGTATCTGTAGCTTGGTATGGTTACTCGATTTGAGTAGTGTCAAATTTCAAATTACGCGAAAATAATCTCAATATGATGTCTGATGGTAAATTTTAGGTTTGTTTAACTGTGCCCACTCACAAGGTAATCGACAATACATATTTATTAACTAGATATGTTATGGTTTAAATGTGATTTCAGAGAACCGTCGCGGTGGCGGCGGCGAGGGCGGAGGCGGGGGTGGGGGCGGTGCAGAGGCAGAGGGTGCGGAAGAAGCGGTGCTGGCCGCGCTGCGTCGCCAGCTGCCGCCGCACCTGCTCGCCGCGCTACACCACCGCCGACCGCAGGTCTCACACACACACACACACACACACACACACACACACACACCCAGGTGGTGCTGACCGCACTGTGTCGCCAGCTGCCGCCGCACCTGCTCGCCGCGCTACACCACCGCCGACCGCAGGTCTCACACACACACACACACACACACACACACACACACACACCCAGGTGGTGCTGACCGCACTGTGTCGCCAGCTGCCGCCGCACCTGCTCGCCGCGCTACACCACCGCCGACCGCAGGTCTCACACACACACACACACACCCAGGTGGTGCTGACCGCACTGTGTCGCCAGCTGCCGCCGCACCTGCTCGCCGCGCTACACCACCGCCGACCGCAGGTCTCACACACACACACACACACACACACACACACACCCAGGTGGTGCTGACCGCACTGTGTCGCCAGCTGCCGCCGCACCTGCTCGCCGCGCTACACCACCGCCGACCGCAGGTCTCACACACACACACACACACACACACACACACACACACCCAGGTGGTGCTGACCGCACTGTGTCGCCAGCTGCCGCCGCACCTGCTCGCCGCGCTACACCACCGCCGACCGCAGGTCTCACACACACACACACACACACACACACACACACACACACACACACACCCAGGTGGTGCTGACCGCACTGTGTCGCCAGCTGCCGCCGCACCTGCTCGCCGCGCTACACCACCGCCGACCGCAGGTCTCACACACACACACACACACACACCCAGGTGGTGCTGACCGCACTGTGTCGCCAGCTGCCGCCGCACCTGCTCGCCGCGCTACACCACCGCCGACCGCAGGTCTCACACACACACACACACACACACACACACACCCAGGTGGTGCTGACCGCACTGTGTCGCCAGCTGCCGCCGCACCTGCTCGCCGCGCTACACCACCGCCGACCGCAGGTCTCACACACACACACACACACACACACACACACCCACACCCACACACCCAGGTGGTGCTGACCGCACTGTGTCGCCAGCTGCCGCCGCACCTGCTCGCCGCGCTACACCACCGCCGACCGCAGGTCTCACACACACACACACACACACACACACACACCCAGGTGGTGCTGACCGCACTGTGTCGCCAGCTGCCGCCGCACCTGCTCGCCGCGCTACACCACCGCCGACCGCAGGTCTCACACACACACACACACACACACACACCCAGGTGGTGCTGACCGCACTGTGTCGCCAGCTGCCGCCGCACCTGCTCGCCGCGCTACACCACCGCCGACCGCAGGTCTCACACACACACACACACACACACACACACCCAGGTGGTGCTGACCGCACTGTGTCGCCAGCTGCCGCCGCACCTGCTCG